>VXAX01003963.1:320009-426564 GCA_013399835.1 Leptocoma aspasia
CCGCCTGTCTCCTGCCGCGCCGGGCCCGTTTGCCTCCTTGGCTGCGTGGGGAGCGGGGCTGGCGGGGCTCCCCGGGTCGGGGTGCCCTGGCCAGGTGAGGCTGCAGTGCTGGCGGCTCCCACAAAACCAACACCGAACCCCTGGGTTTGTTACTTTCAGCTATGTTTTGAGGCCGTGTATGTTTCTGCGGGGTGTGTTGGTGCAGTCTCACAATCTTTGTGGCTGCTGGTTTCGCAGCTTTTGTAGCCCCAGATAGCTTCCGTGGAAGTAATTTTGCCTTTGTGTCTGCTTCCTCGTTGTGTATCGCCTTGTACAAGCTCAGGTAGGAAGTGCGATGGACAAATGAAGGCTGTAGGAGTTGCTAACGCTGCCACATTTTTTAAAGTACTTGTAACAGGAAGCAGGATAATGCTTGCCGTAAATCTTCTTGACCTGGTAAAACACTACCAAAACTATTTCTGTATTTATTTATTGCATAACTGTGATCAGACAGGGGCTCTTTATTAACCGCTTGTGCGACAAGAGCGAGGTTTTGGGTGAAAGAGATGCCTGAACAAACGCGGGAAGGAGCTGCTGCTCTGACAGTCCCGGACCCGCGCTGGTCACAGCCTTGGTGGTGCTTGGCAGCAGCCTGGGGAGCCACAGCTTGGTAGGAGAGATCCATTAAAAGTTACCGACCTGAATCGGGGCTCTGCTGTGCTTCCAGCAGCAGCTCTTAGGTTTGTAGCGTTTTCTTCAGGGGCTTGAGCAAGCTGCTGGATGTGTTTTGATTTTTCTTCTTCAGAAATTCAGCACCGTGCACTTATTTGGCTTGGACCATTTGTACATATTTAGATCTTTAAAAAACAGGTTAAAATGTCTTGCACAAGAGTTATTTCAGAATGCAGAATCCTTTATTCAGATATTTTAATTCACTTATTTTTATGAGAAATGAGAAACACCTATTACTTTTTTTTTTGCATTACTGATTTCCTCTCTCCTCCTGAGATTAAGATATTATTTTTTTAATACTTTACATCACTGTTTTTGATAAATATAATTTTGTTTGCATGAGCTGTTCAGGTTCTTTTAAATGCCTTCTGACAGTACATTGAGAATGATACTAGAAACTTAATAACTTAATTTGGATTTAAATAATAGATGTGCCACATTAAAATTCTTATTACTTCATATTGACAGGTAGCAGGAGTTAAAATGACCTAGAAAAGTATTCAAAGCATGGACTGTGAAATGAACTCCTTCTACTTGATACTGCAATAAGGTACTGTTTTCAATTTATTTGACTGTTGATAAGGCTGCTCTTTGTGGTTTGGATACACTAATTGTCTCAGTTTGATGTGGAACAGAATGAATAGGTAGTACATCACTGTTGTAGAGTCAACCAGTGGTGGCCAGTTATGTACAGCTACAGATACTGTTTTTGTTTCTTTCCTGCTGTTCTTTGGTAAAGGTTGGGGCAGTTACCCGAAGTACACTTTCGTCAAGTTCAGATTTAGAACCGTTAATACTGTCTCAAAGTTGAACTGGAGTTTAGCTTGCAAAGACCTAACTGTTGCAGGCTTCTTTGTTAATACTCTTTGAGTGCATTTTGATGTAGCTTCACCAGAATGCCCTGGATAATGGGTTTGACTTAAAGATACAACCTTTCTGTAGTCCTGCAGTTTGCAAGATTGTCTGGAAAGGAGACATAAGGACTAAAGTTTGTGGTCACTGTGTCAATGTCAGAATACCCTTATAATGCTAATTATTATCTTGCCCTAAATTTAAGTATTTGTTTCCTTTTAGTCGTTGAACCTGTCCTACAAAGTTGCTTGACACATCTGTAACATTGTGTTGTTTTTGACAGAAGCTTCTTTTCCCGAAGATAGTTGCTAGAATTCTTTGTCAGTCTCTACTGCAAGTTTTGTTGCTCTTTTAAGTTATCTGTCTAATATCCAGGGGGATGCTCTTGCTTTTACATTTAGGATGTCTAGAGAAAATTTAATTTTGTATGTGTATGCTGCTGTCCAAATGATATGTTTTGTAAAATGTTTCTTTCCCTTTCTCTCACAGATAAACTGAAACTCCAAAAATGATGACCTTCTCATTGGCAAGTTACAGGAAAAGCACATACAAGGCAACTAAATAAGCACTGTGGTATGAGGGTTTCATCAGATAAACTGTCCAAAAGAGCTACTTACCTGGAGGCTTTTATATTAAATTATTGAACTCTGCACTGTGTGACCCTTGCTAATACCCCAGCACTTCTGCATATGAAATGCTTCAAAAGAAGGGACTGCTGTGGCTTATTTGTGACTGAAGTGGATATAAAAGTTGGATATAAAAGTAAGTCACAACTTACTTTTTGGTAGAATACCTTATCTTCTTCCTGCCATTTGTAGCTGGGTAGAAGGCAAATATTAACTAGGACCTGTGCAATAAATGTTTTGCAATGGACTGCTACATGTGAAACCAGCTTGCTTTAGAGTGAGAAGCAGCAGCATGCAAAACAGTCAAAAGCAGAGGAAGGGCAAGGCCACTGGATGCAGATCTCAGCCTACAATGACTGCCAGAAGGGGAAGGATTTAATTGTTTGCCAGCTGGTTGACAGTAGAAAGCTTGGGGCGATATCTGATGACACCTTACCAAAAAAATACTGGTGCATCTGAGAGGGAAGCAGGACTTGGTTAAGGTTTAGAGTTTCATAGAATCCACTTGTGGGCCATAAGGGCAGTGAGTGTGTGTTCAGTCATGTCTTTGTTGGAGAAAACTGAAAAAAAGACCTGAGGTGTGAATTGAAACTACAGTTCTTGGACACTTTTTTTTTGTGTCTGACCACAGCAATTCATATTAGCTGTGGTTTCCACCGACATTTGACTTTAGATGCCAATTTTAAGTGGCAGATGACAATGGAGTTACAGTATGCTTGTCCTTCTGCAAAGAACTGCGAGTCACTGCTCTTAAAAGCTGCCTCAGCTGTATAAGAACAGTTCAAAGAAGGAAACCTTGTACATATCTGTGATTGTGTCTCTTGTAAGCATTTGGAAAGAAGAGTAGCTTAATCAAGCTTAGTTCTTAAATTATGCAGTATAGCTGAAATCACTATGCTAGCATAATTCCTCTGTGCTTGAGGGTTTTGGTAGTTGGTTTGTTGTTTTTTTGGTTTTGGTTTTTTTTTTTTTGTTTTGTTCTGTTTAACTATGCTGGTAAAAAAATATTACACTTATGCAAGAGTTACTCCATTAGGATAGTTCTAGTTCCAGGAAAAGTTCTAGTAGAAAACTGAAAACTGACCAGTTGTTTGTGGAGGCCAAGAGTTGCTGTAGTTGAAATCTTCAATGACTGGGACTAAATTACCACATCCATGTTTTCCCTCCCCAAGATGACTAATGCTTCTTCTGATTTTTTTTCTTAAGAAGAAATGCAGGGTGCAGAGGGCAAAGCAGCTTGAACAGTCTTACCACACCAATGGAAAAAACTTCTGGTTTGCAGAAAAATATGACATCTGTATTTTTGCTCATTGGTCATCTCATTGTACTGATACCTCTCTTCAGTGCTGGTAGGTTAAATACTTTGTTGAAATTACCATTTTAAAAAAGAAAATCTGCAAGAGATGAGTTGTGTGTATTTAGTAGGAAAAGGTTACTGAGAACAAGTAGTGAGTTTGGGGTTTGTTTTTGCTTTAGCATATTGATGATAGCTGAATGCCTCTGCTGGATTCAAATTGCACTAGGGATGTCATGGACAAATGGAGATACATTTTTTTAAAATCTAGGCATATAAATTTAGGGCTCTGAGGCTTTAATTAGCATCTCCATGTTTCTTATAAAGAAATCCCAAAGTGATTGGCTTCCTTGACTTAAGGTTAGCTATAGAGTGCCTTCTTCATGAGACATTCTGTATGCCTACTGAAAGCAGTAAGGCTGAGTTTTCTTTACAATGAAATTAGTAATATTTTTAATGATAGGTTTAGTATTTCAGTAAAGTTTAGAACTACATAAGTTAGTTATGCTTGCCTTGCTACTCTTGGAATAAGCAGTCTAATACTAATGTCTCTGAATTAGATTGAGCTATATGGAGACCTACTTGGAAGTCTTTAAATGGGAAGGTAGTGATATTAGAAAGATTGGTGAATATTTTATTTATTTTGAAATTGAATATGTTAACTTTGTATTTGTACAGCCATTCAGCAAGATTTGTAAAATCAGTTCAACCAGATGTTTTGCAGTTTCATAAAAATTCAGTGTTGGAGATAAAGTCACAGAATAGTTAGGATTGGAAGGGTCCTTAAAGATCATCAGTCACCGGTCCAACCCCTCTGCCATGTGCAGGGACACCTTTCACTAGACCAGGTTGCTCAAAGTCCCATTCAACCTGGCCTTGAACACTTCCAGGGATGGGGCATCCACAGCTTCTCTGGACAAATGTATGCCAAAGCTTGAAAGTTTTACAATCTGCTTTATAGCCAAATAGTCAGCTCTGTATGTGCTACAGTAGTATTCTCCAGTAAGTTTTTGTTTGCATATTTGGGCCCTTGATAAATTTTTGCAGTATCTGTCCTTCTTTCTCTGATTTTTTTTGGCTGATGTTGAAAGAAATGCTTGCTAGGCTGCATGGTTGTGTCCTGTCAACTTGTTATAGGCGTAATTATAAAAACTATGTCTACATTGGCCTTTTCTGTGATGTTCTGAATAATGGGCCTTCTGGCAAATGTAGGAGGGAACTAATACAGTACAGCCAAGACTTCTTAATCTAAATACTTTTTATCTCAGTTTTTTTTTCCTGATTTGTTTTTGGCCCCACAGTCATAATGGCAGAATACTGTCAGGAGCTCTGCACTGCTGCTCTTTGCATTGTGCTTTACACAGGTAGTATTTACTTTAACAATCTGGCAATTCTGCAAAAGTACTAGCATGGTTAAATAACAAGGACACGACAGGTGAGTTGGGAGGCTTGGAGTTACCTGATGAATTCCGTGGATCTTCTTACACCCTGGTTTGCAATAAGGCTGTTTGACTTGCGTGTGCTTGTTGCTGGCTACCTTAAGGGGCCAGGCAAGAGGGAAGTTGTGCCTTAAACTTGTAAAATATATGTTCATGTTCTCAACCAGAAGGTGGTAACAAATAAAAAATAATAGCCTTGTGATGTTTTAATGGTAAATTGTCACAGGAAGTTTTTCTAATTCTGTGTAACTTGGAATGGGTATTAATACTTCTTAAACATAAAAGTATACAAATGAAAAGCGTTGATAATTTTCTTTTTAATTTTTTTTAACAGAAGGATGTGTTATTTGTGATTACTTTGTGCTTGTTGGAGAGCCTATAGCTATTACTTGCCCAATAATTACACTACCAGTGCTTCACTCTGGTTACAATTTGACGTGGTATAAAAATGGCAGTGCTACACCAGTGACCACAGAGAGAGATGCCAGGATCCACCAGCGAGAGGGCTTGCTTTGGTTTATTCCTGCAGTGCTGGAAGATTCTGGACTTTATGAATGCAATGTAAGGTAAGGAAGGAAGGAAACAAGTGGATTGCTAGTGCTTGCAAGTGTGATAATTAATTTGTGAAACTGGAGTGTGCAAAACTTCTTGTTTTAGGTAAAATGCTTAGATTAGTTGAAAGCACTGTTTTCACCATGCTTTTTGTTTCTGCATGATGCCTGTGTTTCTCTGCTATCCCACACATTTAATACTGCAAAAGTGGTTCATACAGTAGATTCTCTTTATCTTAAAGCATGATGATACTAAAAATGGTCTGTGGGGGTGGTTGTCTGCTTTGTTGGTTTTGGATGAAGTGTAAGGTCACAGGAAAATGCCTGAACTTCTTTGGCTTTTCCTGTGTTCAAATTGCTGTTTGATACTGACAGATCAGAAGAACACTGGTTTCTTTGTAGGACAAGGCTAAATGTAAGAAAGTTCTAAGAGGAGAAAACAGTGAATTTCGTCACCACACAGACTTACTGGAGAGCTTAGCAACTTTTTGGAAGTCTTACTAGAAATCCACAAGTTAAAAGGCTGAAAACAGTTTTTATGATTTATTTTAAAATATTACCGTATGTTACTGGTCAAAAATGAGAATACGTTAAAAGAGCAAAGCAGTGTGCTAGACAGCTTTAGAGACTGAAAATAATGTGTCTCTAGTACTACTCAAATGATCTGAGTGCACAGAGAACTAAAAAGGAATAGATTCTTTGAAAAGAATCTCTATGTAGCTTTTTTAATACTTTAAAGCTCTGTCTAGATCAATAGCTAAGATTAGTGCACTGGACTTCGCTACTTAGGTTGTCAAATCTTTTTTACAATGGTTGGAATTCACTGTGTGCTGAACAGGAAATTAGTTTTGGGAAGACATGTATAAAAAGTTCCTTTCCTCATGGTGTTGCCACAATACACTGAGAATAGCCAATACAGGCTTTTCAGGTGGCCCTAAATTTGTGTTAGTAGTGTGTAGTTATGTGTGCTGGTGTGCACAGAGTACACCAGTTGTGCTGGGGGGTTGGGGTTGTGAATGTAGGAACAATGATCAGCAAAAACTTCCAATGTCTCAGGCACATTCCTTCACTGAAGTTTACCATGAAACTAAAATTGGAAGTCAGAAGACATGCAATCCTTTCAAAGCTACCAGCTGCATGATTTTAATTTAGCCTTTCCTGCTATGGTTTTAGTTACTTGAGGTATGAGATGTGTTCCTGTGGGCACCTCACATCCTTGGCTTACATAATATCAGCAGAACAAAAAACTTGCTAATGTTCAGTCATATTAACTCTAAGCAACATTTTGTGCATCAGACACTTAAGCCTTAACTGCAGCTGTGAGAAGTCCTGACATCCCCTCTCATGTGTCCAGAGCAAACTCCATTTCTGCTCACAACACAAACTCAGAGCTTATTCCCATTTTTTCACCTGGAACAGGGGCTGAGAGGCTGAGGATGGTGTTCATAAACTAAGGGAATATAGCAGGGGTGTTACAGAGGCAAGGCTGGTAAAGATGCTGAAGTCCCTCTCCCTGACTTGCTGAAAATAACAAACTGTTAATTACCTGACTTGTCTGTTATTTTAATTACAGGAGCCTTAACCACTCAAACAAAAGAACTATAAACTTAACAGTTTTTAAAAACGATAATGGTTTGTGTTTTAATGGAAAAATGAAGTTTGAACAAAAAGTGATGAGCACGAATACTGGAAAGATTATATGCCCTGATCTAGAACACTTTAAAAATGAAGACAATAATCAGCCTGAAGTACATTGGTATAAGGTACTGACCATGTGTATTTCATTTATACAAGATGCAAAATGTATTATATAAAATGTCTTATGATGTAACTGTGAAAAGCAGCTTTTGGAAGGGAAGGTTTATTTTCTCTACAGTTTGAGTAAGGCATGAGTGTGAATAAGATTTGTGAAATTCTGGTTTATCCTTTGATTATTTTATGTAGATAATAAGTTTTAAAACTTGTATGTTTCTGTAGATAGAAGGCTTTACATAATTATTTCAGTTTCTCAGAATATTAGGCATTGTTGACCATGCTGTGGTATTCTTATGCTGCTTGGTTTGGTTTTATGAAAATGCTCTGTAGACTATGCAAGCTTGAAAACATTGTATTTTGTCTGTGTTAAGGTAAAAATATAAACAGTTCAACTCTTAATTCTGATGCTGATATTAAAGCACCTGTGTGGGTCTATACATGTTAAATAACCTTGGTGCAGCACCTATACATCTTTTGAGATGAAGAGATTCTCCACTGCTTGTAGGAATGTCAAGGAAGAGCAGGAAGCTTTTTTTCCCAGAATTTGCATTGCCACAGAAATGGGGATACACCCAAACAGCACGAGGCACTGCTACAGCAGCTCTTTCATCACAGAGAAGTAGGGGTGGAGGCATGTATTCTCATAAACTCTGCTGCATGTGTAATAACTTCTACTATACCTGAGATAGAAAACTGTCAAACTGTTAATGAAGGCTGTGAGCTAAAGCACAGTGTTTGAAAACTTAAAAGGTTCGCTGCAGTGACTTTTATAAAAAAGTGCAAATGGAGCAAGATGTCATCTGACTTTGTTAGACTGTAGTGATGCTTGGAAAAGAATCCCCATCAAGGCTTTTGAAGAAGTCAGTGTTTGCCAAATGTTTTAACCGTCAGTAGAGTAACTGATTTGTCAGATTTTTTTAGGTCCCTTTAAGTCACAGGTACCTTTGGTGTGTTTAGGAGTGTAAACCTGGATTTCTCGAAGACAAGCGACTTCTTTTGGCAGAGGGTGAAAATGCTGTCTTGGTTCGTAATGTAACTGTGCAAGACAGAGGAAACTACACGTGCCATATGGTATACACATATATGGGAAAACAATATAATGTTTCAAGAACCATAAGTCTAGAGGTTAAAGGTGAGTGCGTGAGGTTATTCTCTTTCTGGCTCTGCTGTAAACATTTGTATGCAAGCATAAGATATTTGGCATGCTACTTTTCAGCTCTGTGAAATTAGAGTTTTAAGTCTTCTTTAATTTATTCCTGAACATAAAATTGAAAGGCAATGTGGCATGTTGCTACCCTTGATCATTGCTTTTGAGGAAGAATTGCCATGGGGAAATGAGTAATGCAGGGTTAGGAATGAGAATTAGAAGAAAGCAGTGGTTCCTGGGGTGGAGGTGTTGCTTTTGCCAAAACAAATAGTGCACCATTAAAGTAAATAAACTTCAAAAGAGAAGATTTTTTTTCTGAGACTGTCACAGCAAATCACCTGCTTGAAGCCCTGTTGGTGAACTTGCTTCTCTGATGGGAAAGGAGACGTGATAAGCTGTATAAATATGAAAAAGTTAATAAACCATCCTCTGGAAAGGATTGGCTTACTGTTGGCACTTGGTTGTTCTTTTCTGCTGTCTCACTCTGCCAATAGTGTCATTTATTGCACTTACCATTGTGATTATGTATTTGTGGACAATGTTGCTGGTGACCTGACTAGTAATATGATAACAGTCCCATCAGAATAGTTGTCTGTAGACAGCAGGTCCATCTTCTTAGGTTAAACCACAATTCTGGTGATATAAGAAGAGTGGGTTGTTGGCAACCAACCTGTACGTCATGCAGAATGATACAATTCCAGCCCACTTTAGGTATGTGTTTATTTAAACTTTTACTTAAAAAAATATTCACCTTATCTGGGAGGTCATTGATACAACCCTTTTTCTCTTCCTTATCCATCTCTGAAAAAGTTAACTGCATTTTTTTGATTTTGTCTCTGTTTTTTGGTTTTGTGCTACTTTCATGTCTTCTGCCATGTAAATTTGTAAATTTGAGGTTTTTTTAAAGTATTTTGAAAGGGTTTTTTTTTTTCTTAACTTGGAAGCTAAAATAGAATAACTTGGAGAGAGTAGAGCAAATACCTTTTGAGACATTTCTGTTGTAAATTTGAAACTCGTAGTAAGTATGGCACTACAATAATACCAAACAATAAGACCAAACCCAGTGTAAAACCAAATCTATTGTCAGTAGAACTAAGTTGTGGGTCTTTTCCTGCCTGAATGTTTTCTTTTTCTTTGTTTTGGTTAGAAAAGCCACGGCAGATGCAACCAGAGTTTATTTATCCAAGGAACAATACAATTGAAGTAGAACTTGGTAAGTAGTGACTATTTAAGACATCATTAAATGTCTTAAAGTAACTGTGCCTAAGATTGGAGTCTCTTGACCAGCAGTGCTGTGGAGGATGCATTTATTTATTCATTTATTTATTTATTTTCTATTATTGCCATCTGTCCTTTTTACCATTTCTCAGTGTTTGTGTCTTGATGTATCCTCAGTATCTGTGGAAATACGGTTTATGTACATGTAGCATGTCAGGGTTCAGTAGCTCTTTCTCTTCCTGTATGTTTCCTGTCTCCCTTCCCTCTCCACAACCTGGATTTTATTCCTTGTTTTAGGGTAGTACAGATTTTGGATACTGATCTTTTGTAAAACAGTGAGCTGCTAGTTGATGCATTTCCCAGGTACTGTTTATCTTGGAAATTTCTTAAGTAAGAGACTCTGGGTATAAAGAATAACTTCTTCACAGGGAGGACAGCTGGGCAGTGCAGCAGGCTGCCCAGAAAAATTGTCATGTCTGTCTTTAGAGGATTTAGAACCTGACTGAATAAATCTGAGCAGCCTGATCTGACCTCAGAATCAGGCCATACTTTGAGCAGGAAATTGGATTGAAGACCTCTCTTTCAACCTCAATTATTCTGTAATTCTTTGGGCCCAGTATTGCAGTATTGCAGTCTTCCTAAGGAATGTTACATGTGTTTAAAGTGCACCACATATCAGACAGAGTTGTGTTCTACTGACAAAGTCCAGAAGAATGAGATTGGAGCTGCTTGAACTGTATTTTTTAAAATAATTTTGTACCAAAGTGAGCGGTTTCAAGCAAAATAGTTGATTTAAAAGGGCATTAACTGATTCTGGAGAAGTATGATTGGCTATGTACTAGACTTTCCTAGTACAGGAAACAGTTTTGTAATCTTTTGAGGAATTGGATCGTTAGAGAAGCTCTGAGCAGAGGTTGCATTTGGACTCTGACACCACATGGCATTGTGGATTATTTTTATATGCATCACCCTGATGGATTCTCACATAACACATCTGCTTTTGCTGCTGCTTTTTCTGACATTGGGCTTGTAAATTGTGTGCAGCAGGTGTTGTTTTCTCCTGTTAAAACTTCATGTTTCTTTTTGTATCATGTGAAACATTTTTGTCTGTCCGAAATTCTAACTTTGAATATATGGTATTAAATTGGACAGCACTAAAACACTAGTGGGTTTTGTGTGTGTGTGTGTGTTTGGAGGTGTTTTGGGGTTTTGGCGGGTTTTTAATTTTGTTCTTTTTGTTTCTTTTTGGCCTCAACAGCTTGTGAAAGATAACTTACTCTGAAGTTGACAGGTTTTGATGAGGATCAGTAGATTTTGACCAGAATTGTGAATGTTCTTTAATAGAAATTATGTTCTTCCAAAATCCAGAAGGCTTTGTTTTAAACAGTGAGAGTATTCAGGATCTGATACAAAAAGATTATTTTTACAAAAATTATTTTAAAAGCTTACAATCCTGTGGTCTTCAGATGGTTATTTAATTCTGTTGAAATAGTCTAGAATCACTCAGCAGCCCCTTCTTTTCTGGTAATTACATCTTCTCTGTCTTTATTACAAACAATACAAGCCTGAAAAACCTTTGGTTCTATCACTATTAAGGAAATTTGTTCACCAGATTTTGGATAAAACAGGGAGACTTTCCATAGTCATTATTTTACCTCACATAACCCTAATCTTAGTGTGAAAGCTTGCATTTTTCTTTGTAATTGTAACTATGGAAGAAATGAACTAATGTTACATTTGGGCTTCCCTGTACTGTATCTCCCACCCATTAAAGTATCATGTAAGTCTCATCCCCAGGTTTGACTGGTAGTTATGACTTCTCATGTAATTCAGAAAAGTTCTTACTGATGCAGGCTCTACTCAGGAGGAGTCTGTTCTGCAGGCTCTTAAATTTACTGAAGGCAGTGTTAGGGTTTTTTCAATCCTTGATAGTATTTTCTGAGCAATTTAACAGTCCAGGGGCTGCCTGTGACTCTCTGCCTTAGTCTTTAGGTCCATATTTGGTACGGATTGGGCACAACATTAATTTAAAAAGTTGTGCTGGTGTATTGTTAGATGCTTTGGACCACCTAGGATGAGCAAACCTTGATTGCTTTACAGACATTAGGGTAATAGCCATGGGTGAGACTAAAAGGAGACTCCAGCACAAAGTGGGTTTATTGTGACTACTGAGATCACAAATTATTCCCTATTACAGGGGTGCATGGGGGGGACACTTTTTTAAAGGAATTTGGTGAGATTTGTTTGTTTTAAAGTGATATTGCCATTCAAATATTCAATATTCTCTGTCCAGTACCTTCAATGGCATACTGGGGGAAAAAAATAAATCCTGCTACTACATGTCTGGCTGTGGGGCAGAATCTCTAAGCAGCTGCATGAACACTTGTATGGAGACACCTATATGATTTTTGAATGAGAAGTGGCAGGAGAAGGTGGTGTAGAAACTTCACAGTACATTCATGAATGTGTGGACATGGAGGGCATGGAACACTTGAGGGTGTTTTTTTTCTAATAATTGTGCAATGCACTAAGCCACATCTTTAAAAAAATTAGTTGTGGTGAAAGGATGTGAGGGAAGAGATAGGGGAGCATCTCTGATTTCTGTGCAAACTCTTGTTCAAGTAACTGCTTTCCATGTGAGCTAAAGGTTTATTCCATACTTTTGTTAGAGACCATCCCTTGGTGGAAGCATCTAGATCTGATGTGGTTCTAGGAAATGAAAGACTAAGATCTTTACATAGGCCAGCTGAGAGAGCCCACCTTCTCCTATCAAATCGTAACTTCCATGGGTAAAATACAGAAGGAAAGGAATCCAAGAAAGCTGCTTACCTTCCTGTACATGGAGCTCGCTGAGGTACATTGGCAATAAATACATTTTGCAAATTGGCTTGCTTAATACTGAGGTGTTCTGTAAGATCTGGACTCTTGGTGGCAAAGGACCTGAGTGACAGGTGATCTTGCTCTGGAAGTAAAGTGTGATAATATTCAGAAACCATCCCTGTGCACAGTGTTGGCCAAAAGGCCCTGATTTGGAGTAAAGATATGCATGGTCACTAAGAATGGGATTCGGCTCCCAGATGTGGGTATGTGCATATGATCCGAGGTCCTTAACTCAGGCCAGGATCAACAGGGGCTCATTTCAGTTGCCTACACAAAGAGTGCTGTTTTGGGTGGTCTGGCTACTCTAGCAGTGCAGTTTCCTTGAAGATCTGGAGTCCTGCCTGACAACTCCATATGGATACCTTGGATGCTGGAGAGCATCTCAGATGTCGCCATAGGAGTACATGCAACTGATTTGAGCCCTGGAGATCTTTCAGTGGAGTCTGGAGTAATTTAATTAAGGTATCTACTTGAATGTGTGTAGACTTCAGCAGAGATGAACTCTGTTACTAGCTTAGACACCTAGCTTGTATGTAGATGTGAACATTTAGACATCTACATTTAGGGTGGAATTTATATTCAGATTGTAGACACCCAAATGTGAATTACAAATGGATGAGTTTTAAGGACTTAGCTTTTCATAAGGTAAGTTGGTTTCTTTTATATCCCTCCTTTTCCTAGCTGTTCCCTCATCACTTGATTCTGCTTCTATTACAAGACCTTCAGTTGCTGTGTTTACATTTGGCTTTTTTTTGTAGGCTCTCATGTAGTTATGGAATGTAACATATCAAGTGGCATAAATGGCTTGATTCCATTCTGGCAAGTTAATGATGATGATGTTGATATCTTTGATAAAACCTACAGGGAACAGTTTTATGAGTAAGTATCCTAATACACTGAACTTGTAGTGCATGTGTAGGTGAAGTAGTCTGCAGTAATTTACAGTGAATTCATAATAAAGTAGACTACTAGTCAAATGCCACTAGTCATTGAAAGGCTGATTAGAAATCTGTATCAAACACAAGTATATTCTTATTGCTTGGCTTTAAAAGAATAACATTTTATTATAAATACTGTGTCTGATACAAATGGAATGAAGCAATCATGTCAATTTTTATAATGCTATTGTGAAATAGTTTTGTAATGCTTAGTTATGCATTTGTTCTTCTGTGATTTTTTTTTAGTAGTACGTTAAAGCCTGTCCTCTATCATTGATATGGGAAGGGTAGATTTTTTCCAAATAAGAAGTCACCCAACTTATTATTATTTGTGAAAATTGTCCTTTTAAAAGTACAGACACAGCTGCTAGCCCTCAAGAACACATGGCAGAAACTCTTGTTGCAGGACACTTAGGTTAGGACAATTAGGACAATGTTTGACTACCCTGAAGTAAAAAAGTGTTCAGGTGGAATTTCAGATGGGAAAGTCATTCAATTTGTGTTCATAGCCTCTTGTCCAGTCAGTGGGCACTACTGAAAGGAGCCTCTTTTCCACTCCTTCCTCCCATCAGGTATTAACACTCATAGATGAGATCCATCCCCTGCCCCCAAGCATTCTCTTCTCCATGCTGAGCAGTCCCTGCTCTCTTGTATGACAGATGTTTCAATTCCTTATCTGTCACAACACTGCACAACTTGCTCCAGCAAATCCATCCGTCTCCTGTACTAGGCGGCCCAAAACTGGCCCCACTACTCCAGGTGTGACCTCACCAGTGCTGAACAGAGGTAAAGGATCATTTCCCTTAACCTGCTGGAAGTGTATTTCCTAATGCAGTCCAGGATGCCTGGCATCTGGTTATTCCTCCTCATATGCAGGATTTGCATTTTCCTTTGAACTTAATGAGATTTTTTTGTTCTTTTGTCCATCCTGTCAAGATTCCTCTGGATGCTGGCCGTTGTATCAGGCATCCCTTTGAGTTTTGTGTCACCTGCAAAACTGCTGTTGGTGTACTCTGTCCAACTTGGGGGAAAAAACCCAACCCAAAAAAACCCTAAAACAACCAAGCCCAGTATGTTTTTAGTTCATGAAATTGTTAGTTACAGGGGTATATTTTCTGTGCTTCACTATCTTCTTACAGAGATAAAAATTAATGTTTTTGTATTTGTGGATAGATAAATCTGTCTCATATTCAGCATAGAAATTCAGATATGTACAGATCTTTCCCTTTTACCTTTTTTTAATGACAGAGAGGGGTTTCCTCATGGAGTTGCTGTATCTGGAACAAAATTTAACATTTCAAAAGTGAAAGTAAAGGACTATGCTTATAAATTCTTCTGCCACTTCGTATATGGTTCTCAACAATTTACAGCCTACATCAAATTGGAATACCCAGGTAAGAGATCTCTTCTTGATAAAATGGTGATCATTGATGTACTTCTCAGTTAGTTTGACAATGCCCTACTTAGAATTAAAGCTGTGTGATGTACTTTTATGCAAAATAGGCAGTGCATCTCAGTACCTTTCTTTGTGAATTTTTTTGTCCCGTTCTTATTAAAATGAAAGAAAATAGTGCTTTTGATTTGCTTTGTCTTCTTTCATTCAGTATTTTAGTACTGAAAGTGGATATGAGCTCTAACTTGTTACATGACTATAATTTCTTCATAAATATTATCAGGGTAGGATTTAACCTCAGAAATTCTTTATTGCATTGACTAAAAAATGCAGTTTTTGAAGGATGTTTGTTTTAAGGACAGTAAATGAGTAGGTTCACTGACAGGTCATTGAAGGGGCAGAGACAATGGAAAGCTAGTTGGTATGGGGAGATTAGCAGGTCAGGAAATCACCTCCCCACCTTTGACTTCTTGCTTTCTTACTGGTAGAATTTTGTACAAGAATTCTCATTCTGCTGCTGTGCTGGGCTATATGTCAATATTTTATTTTGGTGTTTCAGCTGAAGACTAGCCTCATATATCATATTGTTGAGGTATTTTTTCACTGAAAGATAAAAGTAGGCTTATCAGATAACATTAATGGCAGAAAGCATGCATTAAACAGTTTGTCCTGTTCTTTCACTCCTTTTAAAACAAAAATATTTTAATGATTAAACAATTTTGAACAATCTTTGTCTTTTCCTGCTTCTAATTTATAGTTGTACTTTATTTGTTTTCTTTCTTATTCTATGCTGCTGCAGCTCGAAACATTCAGGGATACTTAATTGGAGGAGGAGTTTCCTTGGTATTTTTAGTATTTTTTACTCTCTTTATCTACAAGATCTTCAAAATTGATATTGTGCTTTGGTATCGGGACTCCTGCCATCCTTTCCTGGGGAAAAAAGGTATGTTTATGTAAGAGTGCTGAGTGTTGTTTTGAGCTCCCACCTTTACTTGCAAAGCAGTGGGTAACTCTCATGGATCATGATTGGTCTTCCTTGGGGTTTTTGAATGTATAATATTGTTTTTAGGATGTTTAGAATTAGTTCAGATGACAAAAGCATCTGAAAAAAAAGCACAGGGGAAAAAATCAGCAAATTTCCAGGAATCCAGAACTATCATTGCTTTTCCTGAAGACCTACCCCAGTGGTTTGAATACTGCTCTGACAGCAGTTTTTCAGATTACTTTTAATTACTGTTAGAAGGGATTTGGTTAGAGCCAGTTTTTATAAGCTCTTACCGATCCCTTCATCCCCAGAATAGCCCAGCTACCCTGAACGGCATTAAAGGAGCAGGATGGCTCTTGTGGCAGTGTTTGAAACAGAAAAAGGTTTAATAAGAAACAAAATAACAAAGCTCTTTACAGAGAGAAGCCTTGCCAGGTGCAAGAGATCCTTGCCCTGCAAAGGCACGCCACAAAAGCGATTAAATCTTTTGTTCTGTCCTTTTTTCTACTAAATCACCCAGGTGGGACCTCTTGGCCTTGGTCCAGTCAAACAGCCTCAAGTTTGAGGTGAAGTCCAAAAGGTCCCTTAAGGTGTCCCTGTACCAAATTCAGAGAGAATCTTCTAGGGTCTTTTCCTTACTTGGCAGACAAAGAGTATTTGGAAATTCTCTTGTAATTTGGTCACCCCGTCAACAGGGAGCACAGTCCTACAGCTGTTGTTACAGAAAGCAGTAACATTAGAAATGTTAAGTGTTTTTTATTTCCCAGAGATGAAACGGGAAAATATAACTTGGTTTTGTTTTCTATTTAAAGGAAATTCTGATTCTTTTACTTTCTAGAAATTTTGCTTTCCTGGCATTCAAAGAAATGTTGATAGGAGTGTTGTCTATGAGAGTATGCTGAAGTATGGGTAATTTCCAAACATCTGAGAGGAGATACTTTCTGTTTCCCTAGCTATGTGTCTTCTAGAGGTATTGATCGTCTCTTAGATTTTCATAGAAGTCTTTTAAATTGGGTCTCTCTGAAAAGTTTGATCCAAAATATTTAAAACAGTACGGATCTTGAAATTTGACACTTACTTTGTTTTTGTTGTCATGTCTAAGTGGTTGCTGTGGTTTGAAACTCCAGGTTGCAACACCACCTATGAGTCATATGGCAACTGGAATTTTAAGTATCAGTTGTACCACTGGGTCCACTGTTTTTCAAATAATTCAGTGATGACATTTTTTATTTAGTGTTCAAAAGAGAAAGTTACAACTTAATTTTTCAGGTCTCTTCTGCCTTCAGATTTAGCATCCTGAATTCTAGAAGGCCTGATCCTACAAATATTTCAGGCTTTGTATAATCATACATGCTTAGCTAATATAGCAGAATTGGGACCTAAAACAATGATTCAAGTAAGGGAAAACCCCCCACAATTTAGAGATTTTCCTTGTTTGCTTGCTCTTGTATCTTTAGAATTTATTTTTATGGAAGTTCTATTGCTCACTCCTTAGTTTCAGATGAGAAGATCTATGATGCTTATGTTCTGTATCCAAAGAACAGAGAAAGCTGCTTGTATTCATCAGATATTTTTGCTCTGAAGATACTGCCAGAGGTCTTAGAAAGACAGTGTGGATATAACCTCTTCATACTTGGGAGAGATGATTTACCAGGAGAAGGTAAGTTAACTGAAGACAAATTTGACCTGAGTTTTCTCGTTGGCCTGCAAATACAACTAGAAACAGGCAGCTAGTCAGATGGGAATGTAAATATCTCTCATCATCAAATGAGCTTTTTTTTTTTTTTTTACAGTTGAAGGATTTTGATAGTGGTTTGAGAAGGAAGGGTTCCCTGAGAAATAAAATCTAAAGTGCTGCTTAATTTTTCCACTTGAAAAAATGCAATAGTCTGTTCTCAGGGTTTAGCCATGGGGTTTTTGTGTGGTATTTACCATATTTTACTGTTTGTTACTTAACTAACTAGAATGCTATTGATCTTTTTCTCTTCCACTTACATGTAACAAAACCAGTTGAGCATATCAAAACAAACTATTTAAGGTAAAAAGCTCCTGTGGTTCTGGAACTTGGTGGGTTTTTTTGCATTTGTACCTATGGTAATAAAATGGCATTAGCAAGATAAGTAGTAGATAGTTGGTAGCTCTTCTGTGTTTCTGCAAAACAAGGATATAGACACAGAATTTGATGGGGTCAGATTGTGTTGCATTGGCCAGATCTCTGTGGTTGGCTAACCCAAGGTAACTGCTTGCATGCTCATATCCTCTCCCTATTTTGATGTAAAGTGTGTTGGCTTAAATATCAAACAGTTGGTGAACCAGCTGCAGAATACTGGTAACAGAAAATAGAAAGGTACAACCTTAATTTTGCACAACTTTTTTCTCTACAGCTGTGATCAGCGTTGCTGATGAAAGAATCCGTCAAAGTAGGAGAGTGATAATTGTTTTAGTACCAGAGCCCTCCTGTTACAGCATTCTGGAACATGAGTCTGAAAAGCAGCTAGCCATGCATAGTGCTCTTATCCAAGATGGCATTAAAGTAATTCTCATTGAACTTGAAAAAATACAAGATTATGCAACCATGCCAGAATCCATCAGATATATTAAGCAGAAGCACGGGGTTATCCGATGGAAAGGGGACTTCTCAGAAAGGTCCCACTCAGCAAGTACCAGATTCTGGAAGAAAGTGCGCTACCAGATGCCATCCAGAAAAAGTAGCTCTTTATCACAATTACATTTGTTACCAAAAGACTTGAATTTGCCTTAAATAACAAATGAGGAATGACACTTAACAACTGATTCAGTTCACACAGTTGGTGATGGATTGACCGAAGGTCACGTATATCTGTTTTGTGCAATCTCATCCAGATATACTGGAGTGAAGGTACTACAGTTTCATCTACAGCTGTGAACATTTTTTACTTCTGGATCAACAGAACACCATGAAATATCATCAGTAGCACTTGTAGGAAGTACACAAGTACTTTTCCAGGAATGATTCTGTGAAATTCCCTTGTATTAAAAATGAAAGGACACAAAATTGTCAAAAAATTGAAGCCAATGAAGAAAATTTACTTTTTTTCCCTGCAATTAAAGTTTCAATATGAAGGGAATTACACTAATTATTGTTGTGATATTACATAATGTGCATGGCTGGTGCCAGTACATGTTTCTTTCTTTTTTTTTTTTTTAATGAAATGACACAAACCTTTTCTTTGTTACAAGTTTGTTATTTGCCTTGTTCAGTTTGCAGAAAGATAAATCTCCCTGTGTTACTGCATCAGTGTGTTATCATCCAGGAGAAAAGGTAAGAGACAATCCCAGCTTTTCAAAAGTGCTGTTGAACCTGACAAAGCTTAAATACTCTTCCCTGAACTTTTTTACATTTGAAAGATTGTATGCCATTTTTATGGCCAAATGCCATTTTTAGTCACTTGTCACATGCAGATGTTGTAAAAATACCTTTGTAATCTGTATCGAGTCAAAAAATTAATATCCAGAGAACATTTTCTTTCCAGTTAAATGGCTTAATATATTTATTTACCCAAGTGGAACAATTGGCTAATGACACAGAGTCTGTCATGGGAGGTACAGGATGATTGACTTCATCCACCTTACCTTCAGGACCATGTCAAGGGGCAGAGAGAGAGAGGGAGATGCCCCTGTGTTACCCCCTGCAGCTGTTTGCTTTTCTTCTTTCCCTCTGCTCTGATATATAAAGAATCTGAGATGACTGTGTGCTGGAGGCTGCAGTCATGGCTTTCCAAACAAAAGGGAGAGGAAGTTGTGTAAAATGTTGAATCCTTTCTCCTTCATTTTAAAATATTTTTAATAGTATTTTGTATGCCCAAAGTATTAACTTTAAAGTTATGTTTGACTTGTAGGCAGTGATGTAGTTTGCAATGATAAATTCATTTTTGGGGCAGGGAATTGATTTGATTGATTAGAAAAATTCATCAGACCTCTTTAATGCTATGTTTATAGCTATTAATTTTATAGAAACAGGAGATGAGAGCCAAATTGCCCATGTAATTTCAGTGTGTCCTTGAAAGTTATGCTTTTAGGTTGTGAGATTGTGTAGGGAAGCCTCAGGAATTGACTGTTACTGCTGCTTGCAACTCTGAATTTCTGTGTCCTATCAGCTTCTTTCTTGCAGCACCTTTTGCTCTCCTCCCATTCAAACTCCAACCTCTATTTTCTCTTGCAGCTCCTTTATCTTCAAACAAGCAACTTGCTTTTGTGTCGAATTCCATCACTTTCCAAGCTCTGATTGAAGGCTGTTGCTAATACAGTACTAATATTTAGGCAGAAAATTTCCCTCTGGTATCTCCACTTGTTTGTCTGAAAAAAATTATGTTCTGCAACCTTCAGAATTCATCTATTCATTTACACACTGCAGTGTTGGCTTTTCTTCTTTCATGGCTCAAGCAATTTTCTTACGCCTCCATACTCAACCAAACAAAACTGTTCTGGCTGATAAGCGACAAAAACAGTGGAAGTAAGTTCTCCCACCTAAATTACTTTGGTTTCCTCAGTGTGTGCTGGAAACGTGAAACAGTACTTTTGAGAGAGAATGCCTTCTGAGCTTTGTGAATTTATTTGTGTGTTTGCCCAGAATGGAATAAGAATCTCTTCATTTCAAGAGGAAGAGGGGAAAGTGCATTTGAAATGTCAGCCTAATTATAACTGTTATGGTACTGAAGTGTTTTATTGATGAATGTCACATATGTACAGACCTATGCAGATGCTCATAGTCTTTTCTCATTCTGTGTTTTAGTCACAAGAGAAGTGTCAAGGGATGATCAGTCCTAGTCATGAAGTGCCACATTTACTTAGCTGTTCATGCTACCTGCCTTTAAATATGGACTGTGTTCAGTGCAGCCTGTTGTAGGGTAAAAGAGCCTTGATATCCATCTGAAGTTACTGAAAACCATCTGAACAAGGCTAATTGTTACAGTTCACATTGATAGAAGAATCAAATAGGACAGAAGCTGTATGGTTTGGTCACAAAACTCTCCTTTAAGAAGACCCCTGTATCAAATGTGAAGACCAGACACTGGCATTATGGTATTTGTACTCTGAGGACTAGGGTGTAACAGTGACTTTGTGCTTTCACCTTGACAGGCTCACAGTATGCAGGCCAGCCAACAGAGTTCCAGTGACCTCAATCTTCCTAATTACTTCTGCTGACTGGAACAGATTGAAAGGAGAACTGCTACTTGTTATCCCTAACTTTAGGAATGGAAGGTTATTTTACTGAGCCAAAATAAGTGTTTTTTTAAAAATATTTGTTCCTTTTGATATATTTATATAAATAATGCTAAAGTTTTCATGTGTGTTATGTAAAGGCACTTTGAGGAAGAGTCCATTTTAAAATTCAATAAAGGCACTACATATTTTTTTCATACACATGGCTGTTTCTTTTGCCTCATTTCTGCACTAAAGCATACTGAGAATGGACAATGGCAAGCAGCAGTTGTGACTCAGTGGCTTAACAAAACTGCTATAATAGACCTTCATTCAGGCTGCTGCCAGTCAGTCTGGCTGTGGTACAGCACCAGCACAAACCACCTCACCCTGCCTGGGCAAACAGAGGCTGTGAGCTTGGCTCTGCTCTCTCTTGTACTCTCCTTGCAGCAAAGTGAAGCTAGTGCAGCCCCAAGGCTGCTGCTTTGCTCTCTGGGACCAGCATGGTCCTCAACAGTGCCATACTGAGCAGCCTTTTGCTGCACCTCCTCAGGAGCTGGGGAAATGCAGGAGACCTCAAATGGGGAAAGGTCAGTTGCTTCTCAGCAGCAGTGGAGAGGCAGCCTTCTCTGCTCAGCCCCTAGGGCAAGTGCTTACTCTTTCATCTGCCAAGGAAAGCCAGAGCCTTGTGCTGTAGGGGTTGGTGTAGCCCAGAAGCCAGTTGTATCCTGGGCTGCATCAAAAGCAGCATGGCCAGCAGGGTGAGGGGGGTGATTCTGCCCCTCTGCTCTAGTGAGGTCTGACCTGGAGTGTTGCATCCAGTTCTGGGCTCTCCAACATTGACCTGGAGTGAGTCCAGAGGGGGCCACCAAGTTGGTCAGAGAGATAGAGCACTTCCCCTGTAAAGAAAGGTTGAGAGAGTTGGGACTGTTCAGCCTGGAAAAGAGAAAACTTTGTGGTGAACAAATAGTGGCCTTCCAGGGCCTGAAAGGAACTTAGACAAAAGATGGAGCAAGGCTTTACAAGAGCATGTAGTGATAGGACAAGGGGGAATGGGTTTAAAGTGCAAGAGTGTAGGTTTAGATCAGATATCAGGAAAAAATTCTTTACTCTGAGGGTGGTGAGGGACTGGAATAGATTTCCTGGGGAAGCTGTGGGTGCTCCATCCCTGGAGGTGTTCAAGGCCAGGTTGGATAGAGCTCTGAGCAACCTGAGGTAGTTGATATCCCTGCCTGTGGCAGGGGCTTTGGGACTAGACAGTCTTCAAGATCCCCTTGCAACCCAAACCATCTCAATATTTCTGTGAGTCTGAGTAACCTGGCTGACTTGTCCTTGCCTCCCACCAGCTTGAGTCTCACACAGGCTCATGCTGATTGCAGAGGCTCCAGTGCATAGATATGGGGCAGTGAAGAGTGCTCCTTCTGCACCTGCCTCTTCTGCAGGGTGGTTTCACTGCAGGATTCAGATTTTCAGCAAGTATGAATGATTTGCCCCGAGTTATACATCATCTTTTTTTTTTCCCTTTTGTCTGAAGTTTCTTACATAATAGAAAAAAAAAATGTAGTGAAACCAGAAAAATGAAGATGTGAGAGGAAGGGGAGGATGGAGGCAATTATTCCTTTTTAGAAGATTCCTTCTTTGGTGTTAGTACATCAGACAGCAGGGAATTTGATTCTAAATTCAATGCACTTCCCTAATCTTGTGTACTGATTCCAGTAGAAGTCAATGAGGAAATAGTATTTAGGAAATAAGGATGAAATAATATAAATGTGACACACCAAAATGCTTACTCAATGGTTTTGTCTTCATTACGTGACAAGCGGTAACAAAATATGTTTAAATGTCTTAGAACTTAGAAATACTGCTGGCTTTTATTATCATATTATTTTTTATTATGACTGACAAGCCTGAATATTGTGTGTCCTTATTAGTAGTGTTTCAGAGATGAAAAATAATGCATTGCCCATTCACTGATACAGGGTGTAAGACATTAATCTGACTGACTCTACCTAATTTTTAATTATGAGATTTATTTTATTATGTTTAGACAAAAGAGGAAATGAATAGTCATATGATCTTTTTTATAAATAGTGTAACTAAAATATTTTTAATCATCTAAATGCATTGTGATTAAATTGAAACTATATTGTGGCAGCACAAATACCCATTTTCTTTTCAGCTTCTACTTAAATAGTAAATGCATCCTACTGTAAAAAAGCAAATGTGTTGTTTAAGTAAGGGCGACTTTTTATATCAAGTTTTTTAATTTCTTGGTTGTTTAAATAGGCTAGGTTATTTTCTCTGCCCTTCTTCAATTTCTAAATTGCATTTAAAAAGGACACCTTAATTTTTTGTCCATATAAAGACATATAAACACAAATGTAGGCGATAAAGTGATAGTTCTCTTGGCTAGAATGGCTCTAGAAGTGAAGGTGGCTCAGTGCATCTGAAGAGCATCACTGAGCCCCAGTAACTTTCCTACACACCTTGATGTGTACTGCTCCAGCAGTCTTGATGGACTGCTCCGGCTCTGCAGGGCTTGTAGCAGGCTTCTCAGCACCTCGTGGCCAAAACCAGCAGTTAGCTATGATATGCAAAGTGAAAAAAACCCCTCAGTTTTCAGAGATATTTTAATGTGAAAAGGATTACTATTGTTACCAGCAACATTACTTCCTGCATTACTGAAGGAGTGTTATAGATTTTGAATTATTTCTGTTGTCTATGTTTTAATAATTTATTGTTGTTGCATTTAGAAATTTAATCTGCCTAAAGACGAAGGGTTTCTTAGATTGAGGTGGGATCTCCTTCTGACTGATTGTGGGTCCCTAGAGGGCAGTCCTGGTCCACCTACTCTGAGGTAGCTGATGCTTGGGATACCCTTGGGCTAAATTGTGCTGAAAGAAAGGCAATCAATTAGCCTTCAGGCTAATGTACAGGCAACAACTTTAAACTTTATGGTAGGCTGGATGGTCTGTAGCAGCAACTTCAACACTTCTGAACAACACATAGCAGCAGTGGTTTTTTAACAGCCTGTTGATTAAGCTTTTCTGGGCAACATGTGGCAACAACAAATTAAACTTCTAGGAAGAGGAAGAAAGAAAGATAGGGAAATAGAGAAGAAAAGATCTGGGTTACTACCCAGAGTTCCAGCACTGTCTCTGGTCTGGTTCCTTTGGATGGTGAGTGCAGGGATGATGGGTTCACACCCTGCCCCTCTCTGTTTTGCTGTTTATAAACCAGTCCTTGCCCATGTGCATTTTGTTACTCTTGAACTTTTTGGAAGGAGACTGGGGTCTCCTGGTTTCAAATCCCCTCCCCTGACAAATGCAGTGCACTGCTGTCTCAAACTTGTTTTTAGAAGTAGTTTCCCAAGATAAGGAAGTTGACCCCAGAAAAGCACTCCCCTGCCTCCACAAGACCCTCTTTTTTTAACTGCACCTTATCTAGTTGGCATTGTAACGTTCCTTTTATCTTCTGCCAAATGTTTGAGACATTAACTCTTTCAGGTTTTCAGTTTCTCACACTGATATGACTGAAAAAGGAGTGGAAGGAATTGCTTAATGAAAATCACATATGGTTGCTTGGGAAAACGTTATTTACATAAAAGTTACTAGTCAGTCTTATATATTTTGTGTAAAAAAGTGATGCAATTCCATGTATTTTTCTGTAATTTCTTTATCTAATTCCAAAAGTTTGATGTGATGATTCTCTGTATTCATAAGGAATATTGAATTGAAACACCCAAAAAAATAGTTTTCTTCAATTATAGTAATCCTTTCTAAAATATCAAGTTGTAATAGAATTACTAACACTTTGTTAATAGTTTCGTGTTTAGGAGCACATTAACTTTCAAATTCAGAGCCCAGGAACCCAGATATTACTCAGCTGCTCTTTAGCTGCTGCTTGTTGCAAACATGTAACTATGGACTCCATGCTGAGTTCACAAATAGCCTATGAACTATAGGTCTGGTCGAATTCAGAAGAGACAGCTGGATTCATGAATGACAGGATTTATTGGCTGCAACATCTGTGGTTCTTTTGGAGTGCCAGTGATAAAGGCATTAACTGCAGAATAGCTGTATGTAGCACTAACAACATGATTGCAATCACAAGCTCAATATCCCAGGTCAACACTGAGCATAGCTGAGGACACAAGACTTACCAAAAGGTATCCCTTCTGGGGAGGGCAAGGAGGACAAACCCATCAACCTGTCAGTTTCATGTCAAATTCTCATCTCCCCACTTAGATATGAAATTGGGGTAAATTTTCTACCTTACTAACAACTATTTTGCGAAGTGCGGTGAGTGAGGCTGCAGTCAAAACCTTACATTCTTTGTTGTTGCATTGTACAGAATATTTCTCCATAGGAGGTGTACTTGGTTTGTACAAAATATTCCAGGGTATGAGGTAGAGGGGTGAGACCCTGTGGCTTCCGCCTCACTCCATGTTCACCCCCCATGACATGTCAACACAAATCACAAGACCTCCATTTGGTTTCCAGGATTACATTGTGGGTCCTCTGACATACTGAGTTTTGCATTATCCAACAGTGCTATTGCCACCAGTTACTCTTTTCTAGTCAAATGATGTTGGTTATGAGTGGAAAATTTGAGGTGAAAATCACCATCCCAGAACTTATTGAACACTTACCAGTTCTTGGATGGCAAGTGTGGTGAGTAGCAAGCAGGTTCAGTACGTGGTGGTTCATAAGGCCATGAACGTGGCAGTTTGGATGCCCTCCTAATACTGTATGGCACCTTCATCACCTCAGGGGTGGAAGGAAAGCAAGTTCAGGCGGGTAAGACTTCTGGGGATGAGCAGAACCATAAGTAAAACTTTTGAGAGCTGTCTGTGACTCCAGTATTACACAATGTTTTAATTCTTGATGCTCTTGAGCCTAGCTGCATGGCACAGCTGTATCCTGACTCCACACTGGGATGTCATGTGGATTCAAACCACCTCTTTGGCTTTCCATGGAAGGAAACCCAGTCTGCAGCCAGAAGGGGGTCCTAAGCATGCTCTGTAGCAAAGCCCCAGCATGCAAATGGTCAGTGCTTTGAGAGGCTGAAATATTACGAGAAGTTCCAGTGCAAACCCTTGATTAACACTGAATTAAGGTTGACAGTCTTCATTTCCCATTTCACAAAGACCCAATCTGTCAGAGGCTGCTACTTTGTTTTTCAGTCTCTCTTTTCAGCTCTTGCTTGATTCACTCAGGAACCCTCCTTTCCTGAGCAATCTGTTCTGCCTAGACTACTAGTGTAAATAAAAATATTGTTACAGTTTCAGTGTTACAGATTTTTTTCCAACAAACCACTGCTATGACTACAAACTGAACAATTAGTAACAGAAACCAGCTGTTTGTAAAATCTTTCCCAATGTTTTCAGTTGGATTTTTTTCATGCAACTGAAAAAGGCACCAGGGAAGTTACAGAAGTCTTGATGCCATACTAGTACCATGTTTGTCCTAAGAATGGATAATTATTTAAACAGTGAAAGGTGATAGTGTTGGAGCTTGCTTGTTGGCTTAAAAAGAAAATAATAGAACCTTGGTAGCTGGATTGAGATGATAAACTTATCAGCAGATGAGGTACTAACCAGTCAAAAGACTACTTTTCTTTTTTCCTTTTTTATTAAATGAATAATTTGAATGTTTGTCTACTACATAGGTAAGGTATTTCACAGGAAAGCTGTATCTTAATATAAAATAATATTGTTCAGGTGTTTCTAGTCACAACAATGCTTCCTTCTTTTCTTCCTTTGTCCGTAATAGTTTTGCTAGATCCCTTAGGGATTTTTTTGTTCAATACTATATTCAAACATAACAGCTCAAACAAATAGAATGATATTTAAAAAATCATTATACCAAACTCAAATAACAAGAATTCATCTGTGGACCTTCCTTTTTTTTTTTTTTTTTTGTTCATTAGCAAAACAGAATGTCACTCTACTATCTGCTAGTGAAATTTCTAGGCTAGTGCTGTCCCACTTGTTTTGGTACATATTTTTAGGCTAGTGCTTTTTTCTCAGATAACATTTTGTATTTGCATCTTCAGGAGGAAAATGAGCTTATTTTCCCAAGAAATCATATTGAAAATAAACTTGGTAACTACGGTGGAGCTTAAGGGGGAAATGCCAGAGAGGAGACATGTCTGATGGTGAACATTCAAAAAGATTTCTCTTAGAGGAAATTTAGTACATGCTGGCATCTGTTAGAAACTTGTTTTAATGACCTACAGTAAAGTTCTTACAAAGTTGCTGGAGTAATTTCTTGACTAGTTTTAAATAATAAAAAACCCACTACAAGTGGGAGATTTGACTGTCTCTTATTTGCCCAAAGAAGCCCTTTTAGGAAGTTAGAGACCTACATTTCTCTGTTTTGCATTTTCTTGAAAGTTGCGGTGATTGATGCAATACTTCCATTAGATATTTTTTCCTGTTTCTTATTTAGCTCAAAGTTCTTGTGGTTAGTTGGTTGTAGGACTCCTTGCACCAGCATTTTTAACTGTTAGAAGATTGCATTGAACCCTGTTCTCTGCCTGCAGAAAAGGGGTTATGCTTGTGAAATTGCACAGATAAAGTGCAGTATGCAATCCTAGATCTGCTAAGAACATTTTAACAAAGTAATTGTGAAGACTTGCATGAGACAACCTCATTGAGAATTTTGTTTGGTAACTTCCATGTAATCTTTTTACCGTCTAAACTGTAAGCCCAAATGCTGCCTTCCGGTTTTTAGAGGACTTCATCTCAAACCTCCTAGGAACAATTTTATGACAGTGTATCACATGTATTTGATTATGAATGCATTTTTTTTTCCTTGTCTGTGACCAAAAAATTGGCTGTAGATACCTGTGCAATGTGTATATATAGCACCTAGAAGACGTGAGCTTGGGAAACACAGGATAGGAAGGGGCTGCCTCTGCCCTTTGGCTATCTCATTCCTATCTCAGGTATCAGTTATGTTGCTCTCTCTGTGAGTTACCACGCTTCGTCCTAACGAAGGAGTTGTTCATTGGTATATACTGGATGTATATTTTATAGGCAGAAGTTGTAGTCTGTCTTCAACTTAACCTAGACAAGTCACATTTACTTAAAACTTTCCTGAAACGTAAACTTCTTATTTCCCATAGTATACCTGTAGCTCAGTGAAGTCTCTTGGAATTTGTGAACATATTAACAGGACAGAGCACAACATTCCATCTGAAGGTGGGCCAGCACCCTGAAGAGTGTTGTCAGGGATGTGTGGGCATGCAGAAGTAACAGATCCATATGACAGCTGGTGCAAGTGGGCACAGGCCTGAGCTGTGCTGGATGCACCCCATGCTGCAGGTACAGCTCACCTGTGTGGGGGAGCTTTAGGCAGCTCACACTTGGCACCTGGCGATGGCTCCACCCAATGCCTCAGCTTAACTTGAAGTGAAACAGCCTGTTTTCATACACCATCCTTTCTCATGACAGTAAAGATGACGAATAGAGCTTTCTACTTTTGAGGACACTTTGAAAACCCTAAAGCCTTCAGTGCTGGTAAACGTCCCCACAGATGGGATTTGTGTGATGTGGCATGCGCTGACGAGAGGTCTGGCTGAGGCTGCACAGCTCTGGGTTCCCAGCATTGGAAGAGACATAAGATTATCTGTGCTAGCATCTCCTCTATCTTCTCAGATTATCGCCAATAACCCCAATTTTAACCAATAGCCCACGGATTTTGAGTACCTCTCTCACTAGACTCTATAATGAAGACTTGCATCAGTGCATTGCAGGTGCCTTTGGTACTTCTCTAACTCTACTAGAAACAGTTCACCTGATTTAAGGCAGCATTTTCTATTTTTTTTTAATATTTAAAAGATATAATATACTGGTGAATCATAGGAATCTTAACCACAGTTCTCCTTAGTCTGTGATTCTGGATGGCAAATGGTTATTTTTGTGTTTAAAATTAAAGAAAATAAAATAGTGGTGTAATTTCTGAGTGCAGGAAGAATAAACAGGTAAAAATCAGTGTGAGCCAAGCTGCAGGGTCACATACTTCTTTTCTAACTAGTGTGCCATTAGTAAATTACATAGGAAAATGTCAATTTTTTTGTACTGCCAGGACTAATGAAAACATTGATATGAAGGCCATAGCTAATCCCCTGGCAAGTTCTCACCATGGCAGTAGCTACTGCCACACCTTGGCTTCTCCCTTTTCAAGCATGCTGCCATCTTTTGCTAAGTGGCTTCCCAGTCAGCACTGCAGCTCCAGCTTTGCAATGGAGCTCAACTTTGCTCACCATGACAAATGGTTACCACAATGAAGGCAATGAGGATATTGAAACAAAAGAACAGAATAATGTGATACAACCAAACACTACAACATTATTTCATATTTTAAATTTCCAATTTCCCTGCCCTAGCTTAACCTCTCTAAATCAAAATTTTTGCATACCCTGCAGATTATAGTGTTCTTGAATATTTCTTCCTCAATAGAAGATTTTTCTGTTCTCAAATCATGTTTTACATACATTTTATGCAGCTTTAACTGTATGTAAATAATTACCTGCAATTATATTTCTTGATATTTTTTATTCTTGTAGCTTTAAAACATTTGTACATACAATGATAATCTTAATGTCTTCATCAAAGCACCTTGTGCAACAAAGCTTAAAGCAGAAATGGTATAAAAAATTACATAAAGTGCTTTAAAACTCTGTTAAGTTTTTATTTGCCCTGCTCAGTTTCAGATGAGAAAGATAAATGATGAATACATACGGCAGTCAAACCCCAAAAATATGATGGTTGCTATAAACCACAGTTTTGCCCTAAATATACTTGTGGTTGTCTTAGAGACATGGTATGACTATGATCTCTTCTTGGGTAGAAAGGATGATTTACCAGGCGCAGGTAAAACATGGGATTACTGGATTCTATAATTGCCTTAAAGAAACCTAACAACTACGCTTGCTTGTCATTGGCACTTGTCCTAAAAAAATCAGGGAAAGTATTGCCCTGATTTTTGCAGTTCAAGTCAGTTGGTGTGGAGGACCTGGTGACCACACAAGGCATGCTTGAAAAGACATAATTTCAGAGTAACTGCTGTCAGGCACTGTTGATAGGTTGCCCAGCTAGTGTGAGTTTATTTTCAAGTTTTGCCTCGTCTGAAAGGAATCTGTTTGATGGGCTCCAGGATTGTTTTGTGACGCAAGTGCTCTCTTAATCCAAACAAAAAAGCTAATGCAGCCACATGCCTCAAGGAGATGACATATGTGAAAAGGGAAAGTTGTCAATCCTGTAAATCGAGAAAGACAGGTCATCTTGAAAGCTGGAACAAAACTACTGGACGACATCTCAGGCAACTTCCATCCCATCCTTCCCTAAGAGAATGCTCTCATTCTGAATTTCTTCTAAGTGTAACTCAAAAGGATTGAATTATTTATCACAGGCACTGTGCTCCCTTCATTGGCTATATAATGTTTATCAAATAAAGAAAGAGGATGCCACCACCTGATGCAAAAAGGACTTCTCAGCAATACCTTATTTAGCATACACACTTTGGAGAAATGCTATAGACCAAATGCTATGCTCAAGTCCAGTCTCTTAATTTGCGAAGAAGTAGCCTTATATGAACTTCTCCTCAGCTGCAGAAAGGTATGCCATGATCACCACTCTGCTGCAATCCATTTTCAAAGATGGCACTGGTGAACAGATAGAGCCCTCCTTGTGCTAATTATGACTGCTTATTCTATCTTAGAGCTTTATGAGGTAAAATACATCTGAATGTTTGCATAGATTAAAAAAAAAGAAAAAGTAAATTTGTCTGCATAGATCTGATCTGGAGGATGTTGGGTAACATTTTGCTTAGCATCAGCTTCATTTGTGGATCTGCTGATTCTTGGTCTGCTTTGAAGTGTCCCCAGTGACCATACCAAATGTTCATGCAGACTACTGTCAATGTCCACCTTCCTCAGACAACCCACACCTCTGCTCTTCCCTACAATTTTTGTCTTACGACTGCCATGGTCTGTGTATTTTTGCTATTTCATGAAATCCAGCCATTTCAGCTTTACTACACTTTTTTTTTTCTGAATTCTGGTTCACATTCAGTGAATAGTTAAATGATTGAATAGTTCTGATTTTGCCTGTTCATTTTAGTAATATTTTAACAAAGTTTTTTACACCAGAAACCTTTTTACCAGAAGCACTTTTTTCACTGTTACTATTACAAGGAATACAGGAGAAAAAGCCCCATCACAACTGCATCCAGCAGAACATCTAGCATGTGTACCTCAAAAAGAATTCTTAGGAAGTTATTATTTTTTATTTTTAAATCAGTGCTTCTAGAGCAATATAGTGCAGACCTCACTTAATCAGATTCCAGTCACAGATGTTTTTTGGTCATGCAAAATAACACAGAAAAAAATCTTGCATAATCTTGCATTGCTTGACCTAATACAAGGAGTTAATGAGAAACATTTCCAAAATTAAATACGGATAGAAGTGGTGACCAAAGAGAGACAAGCTGACTGTATAAATCCTGCTGTGTTTGTCAAGTCAGGAATTAATCAAATTTCTGTGTACTTCCCCAAGATTTTTGGGTCTGGAAGTGTTGCAATGTGCCTCCAGCTAGCACTGTGTGCCTTGTATTGATGGAAGACAGTTTATGCAGGCACAGCAGGGCATAGTCTTTCATCTTCACTCACCTGCAGCTAGTGGGCAGGATGTTTGAACATGTTTCCATTTGGTAAACATAGTAGTACCAGAACATGCAATGAAAGAAGTACCAGAAGCAGGATGAAAAGGGGTGGAAGGAACAGGACATGTCTGGATTATTCTCCACAGTTTTTGCAGAATACTTGTAATTTGCTTAGCAAATGTTATGATGTATTTTTAACAATAATGAGAACATCTACCTTGATAGTTCTATATCATTGCTGCCTGCTTTGTGAAGAACAGAAGAAAGAGCTTTCCTCTACCTTAATATCTAGTTTAGTAGTTACTCAACAAGTAAGTGGCAGTGCAGTGTTAAAATTGCCCACACTTGATTCCGTGTTTAACAAAATAGTTCGAGGAACTTCTGCCTTGAAAAACTCTGGCTCTAGCTGTGGTGTAAAAATAAGAGAACTAAGAATCACCAGAACGTAGAGAACATACTGTTCCCAGAACAGCCAAAAGTTAAGTAATCTCTGTAAAATATCAGGACTACTTAGTAGCTGTTAAGTTTGTAGATAAAAACTTAGGGACTAAATGAGACTAACCTGTATGTTCAAGCTTCCAAATATCTCAGTGAGAGTCTGGGCAAGTCAGACCAAGCAGCCAAAACAGCCTACTGAATAAGCAAATCAATCAGCTGATGTCCCCGAGATGCTCCTGCCAAGAGCCTCCACAGAGTCTTGAAAGGCTCTTTCTCTTCCAGTGACACGGTCTCTTCAACTAGGGAGCTTTGCAGCTGTTCGTACTTTGAAAACAAACAAACAAACGCCACCTCAGATCTCGCAACCTTTACTTGGAGGATTTCCTGCGGCGGAGGCTGATCCCAGCCCGCAGCAGCGAGGGGCTGGGGTGGCTACTCGAACGCTTTGTTTTTCGGCGCTGCCTTTAATCAGCACCCCTGGGTTGGCAGGCGGGGGAAGGTGAGGCGTCGCTGGGAGGAGCTGCCCGTGCCGGGGCAGCGGCGCTGCGGTCCCTCGGCTGTCGGGGCTCTCTGGGAGGGGGCAGCGGGGCTCCCCTGCCCCGAGGAGCAGGTAGGGCATTCCCGGGGCCCCGGCCCGGCCCCAGCGAGCCCTCGGCGTGAGGGGGGCTCAGGGACCGGCCCGGCCCCCGAGAGCCGGGGGTGGCCGGGCTGGCAGCGGGCACGGGCGGCGGGGCCGGGCAGGCGCGGCCGGGAGCGCTGCTCGCCACCGCTGCTCGCCACCGCTGCTCGCCACCGCTGTTGTGACAGGGCGGGCGGGCTCGGCCAGGCCGGGACGAGCCGAGCACGGGATCCGCAGAGCTGCGCCCGTGGTCGCAATTTGCTCCCACGCCTCGCTTTTGGGGCTGGGAGATGGCTCGCACCGAGGCAGTGTCTCCTGGGGNTATAATATATATAATTATATAATATATAATATATATAATCACATTTATATATATATGAATATATACATATTCATATTCATTTTTTATTATTTAAAATGTTCCTAGGTTTTTATATCAGAAATAGTGTGGTACTCTGACTTTCTGTTGGTTCTCTCAGTTCTGAGGACTGTTGCGTGTTTGAATCAGTCTGTGCTTTTGAGTAAGAGGTTCAAGTAGACCTGCCACAAGTTTGCCAAAATCAGTGAAACCTGTGATCCTTTGAAGTTTTGAAGATACTTCTTTTTTTAAGTGAGTGGATCAACTTTGAAAGGACTAGAAAGCAGATGAAATTGTGGTTATGCCAGTTTAATGAGAAATTTTAATGAAAATTATGCCTACATGCCGTCCTTGTAATTCAGGTGCGTGTATCATTGAAGACCTCTTTCAGACAATTGATGGGTTTTTTTGGGGGGGGGATTGGTTGTAATAATTTTTTTNTGAAAACAAACAAACAAACGCCACCTCAGATCTCGCAACCTTTACTTGGAGGATTTCCTGCGGCGGAGGCTGATCCCAGCCCGCAGCAGCGAGGGGCTGGGGTGGCTACTCGAACGCTTTGTTTTTCGGCGCTGCCTTTAATCAGCACCCCTGGGTTGGCAGGCGGGGGAAGGTGAGGCGTCGCTGGGAGGAGCTGCCCGTGCCGGGGCAGCGGCGCTGCGGTCCCTCGGCTGTCGGGGCTCTCTGGGAGGGGGCAGCGGGGCTCCCCTGCCCCGAGGAGCAGGTAGGGCATTCCCGGGGCCCCGGCCCGGCCCCAGCGAGCCCTCGGCGTGAGGGGGGCTCAGGGACCGGCCCGGCCCCCGAGAGCCGGGGGTGGCCGGGCTGGCAGCGGGCACGGGCGGCGGGGCCGGGCAGGCGCGGCCGGGAGCGCTGCTCGCCACCGCTGCTCGCCACCGCTGCTCGCCACCGCTGTTGTGACAGGGCGGGCGGGCTCGGCCAGGCCGGGACGAGCCGAGCACGGGATCCGCAGAGCTGCGCCCGTGGTCGCAATTTGCTCCCACGCCTCGCTTTTGGGGCTGGGAGATGGCTCGCACCGAGGCAGTGTCTCCTGGGGAAACGCGGGGCTGGGGACAGCTTAGCAGTAATATTACTTGTAATTAATTGTTTACAAGTACACCGTACTTGTAAAGGGCCAGCCCTGAGCCCCTGCTCTTCGCAGCTGCCCCTCGGCACTGAGCCCGGCTCGGGTCACCCTGCCCGGCCGGCTGTCCCGGCACCGCCCAGGAGCCACAGCCCCTTCCAAGGGAAGGCTTCCAGGAACACGTCGCAATTTAAATGCAGAGTATTGGAAAATGATTTCCTGCCCTACCCGCTGAGGGATGCCAGTGTTTCACAGAGACACGGCTATCGCGATAGTCGCAGTGCTGCCACTGCGTCCTGACGGGGCTCTTCCACACTGACTAGCTGTGTCCAGTGAAGGAATTCATGTATTTGCTGTCATCATTTTTTTCGTGATCAAAAGTGAGGCACTTGATTAATCTCTCTAGAAGAGGCATGGTGTACCTTGCAGTTAATAGGAGTATTTAAGGTAATATGAATATATATATATATATTCATATAATATANGTACTCTGACTTTCTGTTGGTTCTCTCAGTTCTGAGGACTGTTGCGTGTTTGAATCAGTCTGTGCTTTTGAGTAAGAGGTTCAAGTAGACCTGCCACAAGTTTGCCAAAATCAGTGAAACCTGTGATCCTTTGAAGTTTTGAAGATACTTCTTTTTTTAAGTGAGTGGATCAACTTTGAAAGGACTAGAAAGCAGATGAAATTGTGGTTATGCCAGTTTAATGAGAAATTTTAATGAAAATTATGCCTACATGCCGTCCTTGTAATTCAGGTGCGTGTATCATTGAAGACCTCTTTCAGACAATTGATGGGTTTTTTTGGGGGGGGGATTGGTTGTAATAATTTTTTTAAACTGAAATTGATAAAAATATTTCCTTTCAGGGTGAAACTTTATGGACATGGCTTCTCATACCTGAAATTTTTTTCCCCTTTGGAAAATCTGGGCAAAGATAACTAGAGCTGAAGTCTGTTGTGAATGATAAAGCCCCACAGGTCGATTGAGTGCTCAAGATGTGGACAGAATGGCTGGAAAAAGGGAGAAATTCAGCTGTTTATCATGGCAGAATGTGGTAGGAAAAACATTTGCAGAATTGGTTCTGCAGTTGTATGTATGTTATTTTCATCCTTATTTATGTGTATGCATGCACAGAGAAGAGCCTAATTTTGCTATTGTGTCTACCTTCCACAGAAATCGAAATTTTTCATCGTGAAAAGTGAGAGATGAGGGAGTCTCCTCAAAGTAGTGTGCATGGTTTTACACAAGGCTGTATATATGTTTGCAAGTCTTCTCTGTTGACAAAAGGGCAAGTTATACATTTAAATAGATAGAGCATTGAAATTATATAAAAGCAGGATCCTGGAAGACTTTCTTTCAGGATGTGGTAAAATACTACTTCTGCATCTGCTGAATCTACTGGTGGGGCAAAAAACTTCTTGAGAGAGCTCGTGTGAGACAGAACACTAGGGCAAAGTAATGTTGTAAGAGAGCAGAGTTTGTGAAAAATCAGTGATTCAGAGAAGTCATAAAGAAAACACGTGCTCATAAGTGGAGTCTGTTCAATCCTGTTTTATTTTTAAATTATATCTGTTACAATATCTTCCTCTTTTTTAAAATTAGAAATTACAGATTTTTAAGAGTTACTGTGCATCGCCAATAATGGAAAAAGTTGTAGCTTTTGTACAAACACATATAACCTACCTCCTGAGATTTTAATGTTTTGTGTATTTCTACGGTCAGGATTCCTTCGGGGACTCATCCCATTTTAGAGCTAGGCAAGAAAAGACCTGCCTGGTAATTTGAGTGGAGATTTGCAAGGAGGGAGGAGAAAAGATGAAGAGAAGAAGGGAAGCAGGCAGTGCAAGAAGCAGTGCTGATGACTCAATACATGGCACGCTTCTGAGTCAGCCGGAAGTGTCATCTTCGACTCTTGTGGAACGCGGTGGTCAGCTAAATGTTCATCACGACAGGATGGGGTTCTCCTGCTCATACTTCTGTTAGAGTAGTTGCATTTGTCCTCTCACTGTGCTGTGAAACACTGTGGTAGGCTGAATAGAAAATAAACCAGTAAAGCAGGTCAAATTAAGGAACAGCTTGCCAGAGGCATGCAACTAAGAGATCCTTCTCCAAACATGTTAGGGATCAGAGGACTACTAAAGAGTCCTGAAAATCATTCTCAAATATATATAATAAGCATGCAAAAGATAAATGACTAGATTTTAGGTGAAGAAACATCTATGACTGTAGCTTAGGAAAGCAAGAAGTGGGAAGGAGAGTGCTAGAGATGTAAAAAAACCAAGCGCTTGACAACCTGAAATAGAAGATGTTCACTCATTTTTTTTTTTCTTCTGGTGTAATAATTTGGAGCTGTCAGGTAAAACAAGCAGGTAATAGGCTCAAAACAAGAGAAAGACAATTCCTGTATTTCATGTGTCCTCTTTAAACTGTGTAATTTCTGTATTAATTGTGTAATGCAAATGTTTATTTTAAATTATGGAAGTTCATATTGGAAACCACTAATTGAAAGTTTTCTTTCCATTTCGGCAGGGAAACATGACAGCAAAAACACTGTTTTCATGTAACATTGCAATAGCATTTCTGTCTTTAATTATTGCAAGTAAGTCTGTTGGTGGAAACTATGGAAAGTTTTGTTCTGAACTTTTTATGGAACTTTTTTTTTCATGCAAGTAATACTAACTTTCTGTGTAAATGGCTGTAATAGTGAAATTTACATGCATGCCAATGAGTTCTTTTAAATAGTCCCAAGAGCAGAAACCCATAAAACATAATGGTATTTTATGTTCTAACTTATAACAGAATCATTTAGGTTGGAGGTCAGTTGTTCTTCATTCCTTTCCATCAGGTATTTACACATGTTGATAAGATCCACCCACACACTCCTCAGACCTTCTGTTCTCTAGGCTGAGCAGTTCCTGCTCTTTCATCTTCTACTCAAGTGAGAGGTGCTCCACTCCCTTAATCATGTTTGTGACTGTGTGCTGGACTCTTTCCAGTAAATTCAGGTCTGGCATGTCTTAATGAATCCCAGGACACTGTTAGCCTTCTTTTGCCATGAGGGAGCATTGATGGCTCATGATCAGTTTGTGGTCTAACAAGACCCCAGTGTTCTCTGCACGTCTGCTTTCCAGCTGAGTGGTCTTTAGCATGTGCTGGTGTCTCTTACACTGTTTCAGAATATTAGTATCAAGTGGCAGAAAAAGGTTATCAGTTCCTGTGGCCACTGCATTTCATAATCATCACAGTTATTATGGGGCATTCAACACAGATACCTGAGGAAATCAATGTTTGGATAAGTAATTTGGAAAAGATCTGTGGTGAGGTGATGAGCGCTGTGGATGACACAAAATTATTCTTTGGTGGTTAAAAGTGATGCTTGCTATACAGAGGGTGTCTGGATATCAAACAGTTTAGTGATAGAATGTCAATCAGTAAAATCAAGTGGATGTGAAGGGGCATGAAAGGGTCATGCATGTATAGCAGAAGCAAGTATGCTGTGTGTGTGTGATGTGAGCATTAAGTTAATTAACAGCCACTTGGGAAAATGCTGCTTTGATATCTCTGGATGCTGTCTGGAATCATTAACTGTCATCCGTGGTGAGCAGAAAACCAGAGTATTTGGAAAGCGGCAGAGCAGAAAATGGAAAGCCTCATTATGCTACTCTTTAACCCAACAGTGAATGTGTGCCAGTTGAGCTCTGCAGTTCTGGTTATTCCATATCAGAAAGATGATGTCAGAAGAGGTGGAGAGATGAGTGACAGTGTTATCTGATATGGGATGGCTTCCATATGAGAAGTCTCTAAGTGGAGGAGGTAAAGAGACAGACACAAGATGGGATGAAGGTCTATAAAAATGTAAACACCATGGAATAGGCAGATGAGATGAAGTTTACCATTTCTCATAACAAGAAATGCATGATATTCAGAGAATTTATAAAATCCATTGAATGCTTTTTCATGCAGAATGTAAGAGGAAAGAAAGGGACTGAAATCAGAGTAGTATTGTATTTGTTGTGTCCTCCTCTCTTCTACACATTTGCCACTGATAGGTATCAGAGACTGGATTTTGGGCTAAACAGACACTTGCATGACTCTCTGTGGCAATTCTTATATAATAACAAAGCAAGGAAGTTTCAATAAATGTTACTGACTTGGGAATGTGACCATGGTAATCAGAGTTGGTGCCTTTTTTGTCATACTGAAAAAAAAAAAAAAAAAAAAGAAGCCCAAACCAAGCTCTTGGTGTTATTCTTTTCCTGCACGAGTCTGTGTCAGAAATAAAGAAAATGAGCTCAAAATTGGTGATTGTAATAATTCCTCTCTAAATGTTCATAAAATGGAGAGTCAGTTGAAATTCCCATAGCAAACTTAGTATTTTTACAACACAATCTTTAACTTGTATGTCCTCTTAGGACATTTAAATATCAAAAGCCTAGTCTGTCTTTAAGGATTACTTTGACTACAGTTTAGTGAAGTTAAAAAATAAAGACATTAAATGTGAAATTTGTGTACGTGTGTGTTTGTGTACATGTCCATGAAACAGGAGAAACACAAGTACTTTAGTAATTTGCATCTGGAATAAAACATACAAATGTTTTATCTCTGCTACAAAAATATTCTACTGAGTGTAAAGATTGCATTCAAAAACAGCATTTCATTTTAGTGGCATAACTATATCTGTAAACTACTGAGTAGTACTCTCAGCTGTAAAGGAGAGATTAAAATTGTATTTTTAGCAGTTGACTTGAGAATGGAGATGAAAACTCCAATGAACTTTATAATCAGAAAAAAAATGAGTTCAGTATATTTTTGTAGAGTGTGTGAGTTTTTCTTTAATGTTTATCTCTTTCCTTTAGAGAAATGTGAAGCCTATGATGTGATGTTGAGGCAAAGTCTTGTGCCTGATGGGCAGCCTCTTGCTATTAAATGTTCACTGGAAAAGAGCTTGAAAAGTGGAGACTACAACTTAACATGGTATAAAGTTGGTAACCAGAGAGCTGTGCCAAGAGACAAACTGTCTAGAGTTCATCAGCAGAAGAATCTAATTTGGTTTCTTCCTGCAATGTTAGAAGATTCTGGAGATTATGAATGTGTCATAAGGTGAAAGTTAAAAAAAATTACATTTTTACAGAAATGAGTTGCAAAGCGAGTAACTTTTAGAAAGCAAGTAAAATTTTAGGGGTAAGAGAAATACTAATGAAGAAGAGGGAATGGATCTACAAAAACTAACTTTAGTTTGTGGAAATGAAATCTAGTTTTGGGGTTTTTTTCCTTGCAGGCAAAAGTAAATCTATTAAAGAAACTGTAAACATTTTTTCTTCTCTTTCTTCTCCAAAAAGAATGCCATACATTTTTTGACCTGCAAAATATGTTAAATAGGTTAATTTAATTGTGTTCTATTAATTGCAGGAATTTGACGAGCTGCAAAAAAATGTGTACAAAAGTAACAGTTTTTGAGAGGATTGATGGTTTATGCTTAAATGAAAAATTTGCTGTAGAGGAGGTGATATTCACATCATCTTCTGCAAAGGTCGTGTGTCCCCACTTGGATTATTTCCGGAAAGACAAGAATATTCAGCCTGTTCGTTGGTATAAGGTGAGAATATGGTGTTTTGGTCTGTCTTACAGCTGTCCATTATTTATTATAAAAGTCAGTGATCTTTGAGAATTGGAGCAGAAGAACTAAAGATTTACTGTAAATTAGAGAAAAATGCTTTTAAAATAAATCGGAAGAGGATTAAGACTTTCTGCTTTTTAAAGGTATTCTTGATTATCAGGGCAGAATTTCAGCTGAGGTGTAGGAGTGATGCCACCAGGTGACCAGGTGGCATCTGTTCACCTGCCAGGTAACACAGCCTTGTGTGCAAAGAGATTTGCTGTGGCATTTCCATTAGGTGCTCAATACTGTTCTAATCCATTATTCTATTTCTTGTTGTTCACTCTCTCTTAAAGGCTCTTTCTGTTAGGAGAATGTAGTGCCTTCTGCCAGATTCCTGCCTCAGGCTCATGGAGTCTATATGGTACCAGTAGCATTGAGGTTCCTTAAAAAATAAAGTCTAAGAATTGGGTGATGCTTAATTGATGAATGCTTTTGCAAATACTGACAACCCACATTTTAATTTCTTATTTCTCTAATATTGAAAGTTGTTTTCCAAAGGGAATGAACTGGGGTATCTTTAAATTAAAATCTCAGCTGAAGTGAAGTGTGCATTTCTTTATATTCCACTGCCCTCACTCTTCCTCAGCCGCTGCAGGGTGTCCATCCTTATGCTATGGTCCATTGAAAATTCAGATTGTATCAAAGAGAGACAAACCATGCACATGTACAGAGATGTGAATTAAGAGAGTTCTCTACACACTTTTAGGACTGCCAGCTGCTGGAAGGAAAAAGGTTTGCCCTTTCAAACAGTTACCTTATAATTTTCAATGTGACTGTACATGATGGAGGAAACTATACGTGTGAAACAACATATACCTACAATGGGAAACAATATAACATTTCACGAGACGTCAGTCTGATTGTAGAAGGTAAGTAAATAATTTCACTGTGTTCATAACAACTCCAAATTTTTTGTTGCAAATTTCTAAAGTTTACAGTGGAAAGACCTAATTTGTGGATGAACATGCTTAGGACTACTGTTTTTCACCTAAATGTGCAGTAATGACTACCTGAGACATGGTACTTTCAATATTGTGTGATATTTTGTTATAAAATGGGTGACAGCCTTGTCTTTAGTACGAGGTGTGTTTTTAGGTTGTACTTGCATTATGGAGCATAAAACAGACTGCAACTTCCCCTGGTTTTCTGAAAAGCACTTTATTTCTTTTGCTTAGTGACTCCACCAAAAAAACCTCCAGAAATAACTTACCCAAGAAACAGCTCCATTGAAGTGGAACTTGGTAAGTAGTTTTCTCTAGAGAAAATATGAATTTGTATCCTAGTTAAAATGTATTCTCAAGGAGTGTCCTATTCTGTGCTTTCTTGTTTTTATTTTATGAAAAAAACTAGTTCAGGTATCAGTTTCTCTCTGTTGATCTCCCAAAGGAGGAATGAGGGGTGAGAGGGAAAGAAACGAGGCTTGCAAAGTCCTAAATAAACTTCTCAGATGCAAGGAAAATTGTAGGAAGCCAATTGATTATGTCACATCTGTTGCTTTCCATCACTCTGGAAGTGATTCTAAGAACAGGTCCATCTCGAATCTGCAGACAAAGTGATGCCCCAAGGGGAGCATCTTCTTCCTGGATTCAGCTTCTTGCATGCTACCATTCTCTTTCTGGACCTGCAGACCCCTGAGAATGCAGACCCTCTCTTACAGTAACTTTTCTGGAAGGGTTTAGTGTCATCCTTAGCTGGTGTGCGTGTGTGAATCAGTGAACAGGGTTGTATAGACTTTAATTAGGTTATGGAAGTTAACTGTTTACTTTGTAACACAATTTTATAGGGTCACAGGTTACTGTGGATTGCAATACAACAGGTGCTGATGGGTATGAGGTGTACTGGACAAGCAACGGTGTGTATATTGATGTGTTTTATATGAGCAGAATTTTTGCGAGTCCCTATGAGTAAGTATATTTTCAGATTAGAAAATATTGTGTTGGCAACCAAAGTGGAGCTTTCTCCCTTTGACATTAAAATATTTAGCAACATCTTCCCCTTGCTTTAAATAGCATTCTTCTTAAAAACTTGAATGCTTGCCTTCTCCAGCTGACTTCCTGATTTGAAATAGAAACTTTAAACATAGTAGGCACAAGGGCTTCACATGTGATTGCGCGTTTCTTGCTCATTGTAAAAAACCAGTCTGAATTTCTAATGTTGGGAAAAAGTGTTTTGTTACAGTCTCATAATTGTAATAGAGTTTCTTTTGAGCAAGCTCTGGCCTGGCAGAGACCTCTTTTGGTCGGATCAGGCATGTTCAGGTGCATGATCTTCAGACTTCCACATCCACCTCCCTGAAAGGTTGCAAGAGGACAAATCTGTGCTATACAGGAAAATTGAGATTTCTAGGTTTAAGAGCATTAAGGTAGAGAAATTTAAGTGATATCAGCTGAAGAGCTAATGGAAGACTTTTTTGAGGGCATTTGTACTTAAGGATAGGGCATTTGCAAGCTTAAGGGATAGAAGGGAAAAGGGAGACAGATTTCCAGTGATGAGCTGGGTTTTAGGAGGACTTGGACTGAGCAAAGCATGTGAAGGGCAAGTGGGAGATAAGGTGATGGTGAAAAGCAGGTGAAATGGAATTAGAGAAGAGAAATTATACCTGACTGGAAAAACCTACTCAAATTGGAGCAAAAGGCAAGCTGAAATTTTCTTAGACATTACAGGTTTTGAACTAAAAAAATCAGGTTTTTTTGTCAACCCTTATGGTGGCGCTGTGAATAAAAAAATGTGATAATTTTTGTAAATTCTGGAGCACTATCTGGGACCAAAAAACTAGTGAAGAAAAGGGAATTATGTCTGCAAAGTAAGAATATAGTTGCAAGAAATAAGTTTCCATCATAAAACAAAGGGAGAATCAAAATGCTGACTTATTTGGGTGCTCACCAAGAGAAAACATGATGCAAAAGTAATATGCTATACTGTCATAAAGGATTGTAGTGCCATAAACAATTGGGCCATAATGCAGAGGCACATGGTCACTGAATTGATATTGCAAGAGCAATGTTATTTTTTGTACTTCCTAGCACTTACATGGTCATGTTTGGTCACTTGCATTAGTGATGTTGGTTCATTCATTCCCTGAATGTCATATCCTATTGTAAAATATCTATGTCCATCTACTCTCACAGGGATTGGGAAGCCCATAACAAGAGTTTATTTAGGTTTATAAGGCATATTTTTAAACTTCCAACTACAGAAACCTTACATTCCTTTGGGGAAACACAGCTGCAGATAAGATAATGTCTCGATGTCTTGATGCTTTCCAGTGCTTATGCCAAATGTCAGTATGAGGAGAGGTCTGACTGACTGGGTTTCTTTCATATTATCTAATTGTTCATCTGTTGTGAAGTGTGGTTGACATTTGCAGAGGGAAGTAACCACTGTTGTGCTGCAGATGTTAGAGATGAAGCCATTCCTGAAAGGGCTGTGGTTTTATGATTTTATTTGTCACCTTTTGTACAGGGGAGAAACTTCTCACGACGGGCGCCCTATGCATTCTGTGAAGCTAATAATTTCAGAAGTAAGCAGTGAAGATTATGAACAGCCTTTTGTCTGTCAAGCTTCAAATGCCTTTGGGCAAGTTGCATCCTATATTATACTAAAACACAGAGGTAAAAAATACTATTATTTTTGAGGCCTGTAATTATCTATACTTCCCCAGAAGGTGTTTTGCTACCAAATTCTCGTGTATCATGTTGAAAGAAAACAGATTGTATTAGAGTCTGCAGTATGCATGTGCCTGTTCATAGGGAAGAAATCACTATAGCATTGTATTTATCATGATTTAAAAAACAAGGTAAATAGGAATGAAAAATGTTATGTTCAAATTTGTATTGAATTTATGTGAAAGATCAATTTTGGACAAATTCAACATTTAAAACAAATTTCTTATATTTTTGTGCAGTTCCTGACATACGAAGATGTCTGACTGGAGGGCTTGTCTCTTTGTTAATTTTAACATTTATTACTTTAATAATCTACAAGATTTTCAAGATTGATTTGGTGCTTTGGTACCGTAATTCTGTCTGTGCCCTTACAAGTAAGGAAGGTATGTGAGTGTGACCAGGTATGTAAGTGTAGTTAGCATATTGATTTTTTTCTCTTGCCTTTGCTTCTGAGAAATAATGGGATTATTTAGTACAATGTACGTAGAACTTCCATAAGGAATTTTCAGATATGCACAAAGACATTTTGTGCAGGATTTTTTCAGTCATACGGGTAAAATATATAATTATGCTTGAAGAAATAAAAACTGTTTAATATTGAAGGCAGTCATAGTGAGATAGGCCAAAAGAACTGTAGGTTGTTCCAAAATGAGCATGTTATTTTTTGCTTTTCTGTAGTTTCTTTGCAAGTAGATTTATGGTCACTCTGATGATGAACAATAGGTGTCAGCAGAGCTACATCCTGTAAACTGGATGTTTAAAGACGTGCCTTAAATATTTATTTTGAAAACCACACTCATTTGTCAGAGATGAATTTTGTTGGATTTTTTCATTTTGCAATTTCTTTCTGTTACCCTCACTTTCCTTCTAAATCCTGTCAGTTATGATGTTGACATATCAAAGAGAAAATTTGCTTCTAGTTCTGTGTTCTGGGATTCTTCTAATGTGTTTTAGTTTAACGCACTGTAGGCAAATATGTTGGACAGGTGTGAAAATTTTGAAATAAGCACAAAATCATAGATATATTTCATGTCAGTTCTCAGAATTAGACTGTCTGAAGTTCCTCCTGGCTTGAAAGTGAACGGATTACACACATTAAGATAGTTAATGTTTACTCATGGCTGTCCTAAATGTTTTCATGGAAAAGTAATTTCAAATCCTGGTCAAAAAAATCAGAGTTCTAATAGAGTTCTAACTAAAAGGAAAAAAAAAATCTAAGTTTTTAACTTGTTGAGTTAGATCTGATTTTGGCTTGGTTCTTTCAGTCCTGCTTGCTATGCAGCCTTAACTCTCAAGACCTCAGAAGCCTTCTGGTCTTTTCTTCTACCCGAGAAAAGCCCTCCCAGATTATTACAAGAAAGAATTGCCATTTTTCCACCTTCTCTTGTGGTTAGTCAGAAGTGGAGACAACTGCTGTTGAGTTTCTTTCAGGAGAGGTGGTGAAGAAAGTCCTGTGAGAGGGTACTTCCTCAGTCTCCTGGCAGATCTGGGATTGGGAGCTCCTTCCTGCAGGTCCCAGGTCCTGCATCCAGCTCATTTGGTGACTCCTCCATCCCCAGGATGGGAGAGTAAGTCAGATTCTGTGGCTGGTCATCTTTATTTTGATTCATAGAGCATTTTACTTCTGTGAGGTGATTCTGTCTGATGGGTGAAATCAGCCCCACATTACTATTTCTGAACAGTCCAAAAAAGAAACTTTGCAATAAAGGCATTTTGCTGAGTTTAGGTTTTTAATAGAAATGTTTGTATTTGTTTTAGATGGGAAAATCTACGATGCATATGTCCTGTTCACAAAAAGCAGTGAAGGCAGAAGTGTATGTTGTCTGGAAACCTTTGTTCGTAGGATACTCCCAGATGTTTTAGAAAAACAATGTGGATATAACCTTTTCATATTAGGAAGGGATGATTTACCAGGAGAAGGTATGCTTTAATTAGCAGAGTTAACAGGTTGCCTTTTGCAACATTATTCTCAGGTTATAAGTTTATGTATGCAGTTAAAACCCACATTTTTGGAAAAGAAAGCTGTATTTATTTAGTTTTAATGAATAATTTGCCCAATGCAAATTTTTTTTTTCTTTTCTTTTTTCTTACTGAAAATTCTGTTCTGATGTTATGAGGGTCTGTGCTTTCTTAGTGAAGAACAAATGAGGATTTAATAGCATTAATAATACTGTTGAGTTTTTTGAACGATACCTTCTCCCGAGGGATGAAGAAAACAGTGTTTTTATAAGTTATGTCATGCAATGGATCATGAATCATGACTCATGACTGGCAGTGTGAAGATCTTAAAGCAACCACTGCTCTGAGCTAGCCACAGCTTCATATGTTTGCAATTTTAAAATAAAGAACTGTTTTACAACAGTTGTAAAGTTTCTATGCAGATTTTGATTGTTCCTTCATCACTTACAGCTGTGGTCAGTGTTGCTGATGAAACCCTTAAGCAAAGCAGAAGACTGATGATTATTTTGGAATCAGAAACATCTAGGTGCTGCCCGTTAGAAGACACCTCTGAGCAACAACTAGCTATGTACAATGCTCTCATCCGTGATGGGATTCAAGTGATTCTTATAGAAATGGGTGAAATACGGGACTACACAAGCATGCCAGAATCAATCAGATACATTAAGCAAAAACATGGAGCTATTCAATGGACAGGGGACTTCTCAGAGAAATCTTGTTCAGCAGACACAAGATTCTGGAAAAATGTGCGTTATCAAATGCCACCCAGGAAGAAGGTATCTTATTCTTGCCCCTAACATTAAACAGTTCTGCAGCAAAGGGAAGTTAAGAAGCACTTATTTAAATAATACTAAGAAGGTGATTCTGAATTACTATATTTCTTGCATAGTCTTTATAATACAAAGTAGATGTTTTCTTCGAGGAGTAGAAGCTGCTCATCCCTTCCATAAATTACACCCTAAAAAACCCCAAAACCTGCGTGCAACTTTATTTCTGTTATGGGTTTTGGCTAATGACACAATTTGTTGTGTCAGTCTCCATCAAATATTATAAGTAAGCATGGTGATGGTGATAGGCTATTAAGTAGCTGTGGTCCACATAAATGTTGTATGAAGAAAGAGCTGTGAAGTCCATTTTTAAAAAATCAAAACTGCAGTTGATAAATTAAAAGTGTATTTCTATCATCAGCATTTTCCTAGTCATTCTGTTCCAATTCTTACTGCCTCTCCATGATTGTCTGATTTCCTTTTTGCTGCAAGAATCTGCTCTGTGCAAGCTTTGTCTCCTGAGCAACAGACCTTACTTGAAAGGGTTGGGGAAATACATGACATAGCAGGTATACTGAAAACTCATCACAACACTAAATCTGTTTCTGCTGAACAGTTGGTACCAAATGTGTTCAGCAAATGGAAGGGAATGAAATCCATGGATTTTTAGACTGTTGAACAATTCTGTGATATCTGGTGTATGTTTTCTTTTTAAACTTAGTCTCCTGTAATGCTTAGGAAACTGAAAATAGTTCATATTTCTTGAGAACGGGAAGCTTTCTAGACTGTGCTGCTGCTCTGGAAACCAGAGTAGCTGTTTCTGTGTCTCAGCTGTGCTAACTGTGTGCACAGAAATTCATTGAGAATCTGTCAAAGAACTGTGCTTGGGCTGGGTATCCTGGAGAGTGGAAAGTGGCCAGTTCTGAAACATGACCTTTCTAATGGCAAGAAACACTTTCTAATGGCAAGAAATAATATCTCATGTACTTGTGAAAGAAAAAGTTAGAGGCATGTGTCTATATCAAACTGCTTGAGAGTAGCTTGGTATTTCTGGACCCCAATCCCCTTTCTGTGTGCATCACTGTGAGAAAATTACAAATTACATGCTGCTTCCTTTTCAAGGTGGTCTGAACCAGGAGGAGTTTTCACGCTCCAGCCTTGAAGAACATAATCTAAATGCAAATACAAATTTTGCTTGCTTTTTAAAAAATATTTTCATAAGTTATGTAGCTTCTAACATCATGTTTATTGCCAGGATAGCATCTGTTATGGAATTCCTTTCAGTTGGTTCTCAGAGGTATGTATATCTAGAATGTATTTTTCATTGGGCTGTATTGATGGGAGAGAAAGCAAAATCTAGGAATGGAAATATATCATCAAAGGGAAAGATTTCCAATAGCATTTCATGGTACTTTTTTTCTTTGTAAAGGTGTAGTAAATACTCCTTAGGAGCAGTATCTCATTCTCCTGGCTGTGGGGTTCACATCTGTGTAATTTTCCACAGCCTTCACTGGCTAGAGACTTGTTCTGAGGTGTCACCAGGAAAACTGGGAACAGGATAGATCCATCAGATGAGGCACTATTGTCCTAGTAGATGTTGAATCCATGTTCTTTGGATATGCATAATATTTAGGCTGGAACCTTTAAAAATAAATTTAGGGACTTAGAGAATTCAGATAATCATAATTGTCAAATTTTTGCTTTGTGTTTAGACTTAGCTTGCTCAAAAAAGTATTTAAAATTAGTTTCCTTTCTTCCTTTTTAAAATGTGTTTAAAAACAGAACCTTCTTATTTTCCATGTAGAAAGAGAAAAATAATAAGGAAAAGGTGTTGAAACTGTGGTAGATTTTTTCAGCTTCCTTATTTCATATGCTTTGAAATAAAAAAAACCAAACAAACTAATGACTAGGACTTGCAGTACTACATAAAAGTAAATTGATTTGCAATTTGTGCTGGTATTTTTTTTCCTTCTGTGAATGTGCTGTTAAGATTTCTGGCTGCTTTTTTTTTCATAGTTCTTTTTGGAGGTTTGCCACATTATTCAAGATAATAATTTTCCCATTTCTCCACAAAATGAAACTCCTAATGACTCTTAAGTGAAGACAGATGATTGTGAGTCAGCATTGATTTACCTGATACTTTCTTTCAAACAACCACATTTAGTATGATTACTTTGTGTCCTTGTATAAAAGTGAGTGTGGGAGATAGGTTTTGGTTATCATGGTTGATTGTTAGGTAGCTACTTCAATGTAGCATGACATGAGATGGCTTATCCTTTTATCAGGGGGCTTAATTTTGAAGCTGAATTTTTTCTCTGCTTTCTCTCCTTAGAAACTGTTTTTTGCAAGTCACATTGGAAAACACAATCTTTTTTTTTGTGGTACAATAAAAAAAGTCCCATAGAGATAGATATGCTGGTTCCTCTTTATTAAAAAAAATCAAATCCCAACAGCTCCACAAATGATTCGTTGGCAAGAGGTTTTTCCCCTGAAAACTTGGCAGATTCAGAAGGAAAAGGGAAATGCAGTGTAATCAGTGGAAGAGTATTTGTTCATCACTTCATAGTAGATATATTTATTGTTTATGCTGACAGAGAGCAAAGTCTAAATGATATGTGGTGTAAAATACATTGAAAGCATTCTCTGCACCATTTTTAGCTTTTCAACTATAACTACATATTTATTCTGTTGGCTAGCTCCTGTCTATTTATTTGGTACTCCAGATTGCGCTGTCCTTCCCTTGCCTTGTGATTGACTTCTCTGAATTTGCTAATTCCATTGCATCTTTCCATCCATGCTGTGACACTGGTGCTTTCTGTGAGACTTCTTTCATGATTTTTTCATGATCATATCCTGCTTTCTTACATCTATGGTAAATAGCACTGAGATGTGGCCTGTTTCACCTTCTAATGTACACTTCTGTCGCGGTTTAACCCCAGCCAGCAGCCAAGCCCCACACAGCCACTCACTTCCCCACCACTGGGATCAGGCAGAGACTCAGAAGGGTAAAAGCCAGAAAGCTTGTGGATTGAAATGAAGACAGTTTAACAGGGAAAGCAAAAGCCAAACACATGAACAAAGAAAAACAAGGAATTAATTAATTGCTTCCCATGGGCAGGCAGATGTTCAGCCATTTCCAGGACAGCAGGACCCCATCATGTGCAATGGTTACTTGGGAAGACAAACACCATCACTCCAAACATCCCCTTATTCTTCCTTCTTCCCTCCACTTTATATACTGAGCACAATGTCATCTGATCTGGAATATCCCTTTGGTTGGTTTAGGTCACCTGTCCCAGCTGTGTCTCCTTCCAACCTCCCGTGCAAGACCAGCACAGCATCTGTGACTCTATTAGTTGATGGATAAAGGTTTATGTGATTGGGAGGAATGTGCTCTGAGCTCAGAATGAGTTGTTAGGACCTGGTAGAGTTAATGCAGTAGTCCCAGACAGGACAGCCCTGACTGACTTTGGGTTTTTTTTCTTTCTTTTCCTTTAAATTTACCTCTGTATTGCATCCTAGAAGGTAGAACAGTGCAAGAGCAATTTTACATTTTTCCTTTATCTTGGTGCCTTGAGCTTGTGCTTGAGAGCTAAGCCCATCCTGCCTTTTGTTCAGACACTATGGTAGTTCAGTGACTCTGCTTCCTTTCATAGCTGCAATTAGCTTGAAGATGAAGCAGGCAGGATACAGTTAATATTTATGACATCTGTGCTAAGGAGAGACCTTTTTCCTAGAAGTACCAAGGAAGCATTATGTTGTAGAGCTTCAGAATACATGTAAATAAAATCAGTGGCTAGCAGCTTTCCTTCAGGGTATTTCCAGTTCTCAGGTTTAGTCAGAGATGCTACAACTCATGAACACAGGAGCAATAGCATTTCCTCCTCTCATCTTTACGCTCATTATTCTCAAGAGTAAAGGCAAAGCACGCCACTTGATGTGCATGTTTATTCTCTTTTAATTTAGGATAATATTAACCAGTACTCAATGTGTTTATTGAGACAAACTGAACATTAGTCACTAAAAGGGAGCTAGAAAATAGTAGTAGTAGAAACATTTGCTTCCTCAGCCCACTCTAAGATTGCTTCCCATGTTAAAATTGATTGAAAAAAAAGGAGTCTGATGTCTGCTGGGCATTAAGGGGAACAGTTAAAATGTACAGCTTGTGTGACTCCTCAGAGAGAGCACCTGGGACACAGTGGCATTGCAGCTGGAGTTAGAGCCCTGCTTGGCAGTGTTTATCAGGGGTTACTATCTCATCCCGAAGAAAGGTAGAAAGCTCACCAAGTCATTAAGGTGAAATTTTTGCTCCAAAAATTTGATTTTGAATTGCTACTCCAGATCAAGTGACTTAGATTTGTAAATATTTCTGGTTCATTTCTGCTGCCAGCTTCTCATTCGATCTTTGCCCTGGTTTGATTTTTTTTTCTTGAGCATAGCAGTGGCTGTAATCAGAGGGGAATTTTGAACACTGTCTCATTAGCTTTTTTCTTTCTTTTTGATTAAATACTTTCCCTGATGGGTTTTATTTCTGTTGGCAATTATTAAAATCCATGTTCTCTCTTTCCCTTATCTCACTGACTATATACATCAGTAGAATGCTTCCTTTTTGTGCACTGTCTATGGTCACACACCCCAGTGCTGCTTCATCTCTCCTTGAGAGTTGATCTTTTACACTTTCTTTCTCTGTTTATCTAATGTCCCCTGAAAGATGTGAAGGGAACAAGTCCTCAAGAAGGCATTTTTTTCTCTCTTTGAACACATTGTTTCTAATATCCACACTGTTTTTTTATTTTTTTGTTTTCTGTTTTTTTTTTTTTCTTTCCAAATATGCATAGCATAACTATTTCTTCTGTGCCATGGAATTAGGGGACTTGGACGAGCATTGGATTTGGAAAGAAATTCAAGCTATCTACTCTTTTCCGACCTCTCACTCCTAGGGAAGCACACTCAACTAGATCTGTACTTTGTAGGTAAGGTGGGAAACAGCTACATAATTTCAAGTGGAGCATAGCAGAAATGGCAGGACAAATGCATCTTTAGGACCCTGAGATCAACTGAGATGATCTGAGCATGGCACTAATAAAGCCAACATTGCATGTTTTATCCCCATATGGGCCAGTCACTTTAAAGTGGGACTTGATGGTTGTGGGTCTCTTCCAACTGAGAATATTCCATGATTTTGTTTAAAGACCTTCCTGAAAGGTAAAGTTTATAAATTCTGAAATGGCGAATAAGCAGAGTATTTGGGAGTTACAAAAAATAACATTCATCTGTCCCTTTAAAACAGAAAAAACCCTTGGCAGTTAACTCCCCTACATATTGCCTCCAGGAACAAACAGGGAAAAAGCTAAAGAGCTGTCTGGACAGGGACACTCACAGTGGGAAAAAACTTGTGTGCCATATGTCCCCCTTCCATCTGGGTATGCTCTCTTCTGGGTCGTGACATCTGGTTCTGCTTGATATCTGGCTCTGATTCATGTATTTTTAAAGTAAATAGGACTTAATTCTCCTCAGAGACTGAAGAGAATAGACCACATGCTGACTTTTAAAAGAAAAGCCAAGTTTTTCACAAAAATATGTCTCCTCATCCTAGATCTGAATGGCTTGGTACATGTATGCATTTAAATGAGCCAAAGATGTGCCAGCACCGTCTGCTGTCGCTTTTAAAAAGCTGCTAACTTTGGCATGTTTGACATTTTTGGAGGGTTGGGCCATAAAGTTAGTTGGGTACCTAGATTAGAAGATGAATTGGCTTATTATTAAGGAAAGGATCACGTCCAAGAGAGCAGACAGCTGAGAACTGGAAAAGATTGGGTATTCCAGGGTGAGGGTTGGTGAGCCACAGAACCTGGCTCTGGGAATCCTGAAACCCCTGGAGCCATGAGCCACGCCGGCCTTGTGCCGTGCTGTGCCTCCGCCTAGTGATGCCTGAGACTGAAGCTCTCCCATTCCAATAAAAGTCACACTGTTTACATGAGACCATAGTGAAGTTCTGCTGCTAATAATGCCAAGCCACAGCATTAAAGAAAAAAAAGGCACACCAAGAGGGAGTAAAAAAAAGAAGATACTTTGACAACTGCTGTTCTGTATTATACTGTAATTATTATTTTTAGTGCTTTTCCTGTCCTTTGTAAGAACTAGCAGGGAATTTAGTGGCAAATGAGAGTTTTGGCCTTTGAGTCTGTGCAACTGTTAATCCAGAGCCTCAGAGCTGAATGGGAAATGGGGAGCAGTAGAGTTCTGTAGAGCTGTGCTTCTTAATCAGCCTCCAGCACATGTCAATTAGGTCTAATTGAGCAACTCTTACCATTGGTTATTCCAAGAAGAAGACTATGATTGGAAACTGCTTCATCTGGCATCTGCATTCCAGCAGATCTGCTGTGCATAATGTCTGGAGGATCATTACCAGCCATGTGCTATCCAGGCAACTGAGAGTCCTAGAATTTACTTGACATAGTGATAGATGAGGAATTTGTACCTAATTTAATGATTTACTCCCCTGAGCTGGGAAAAATTGGATGCAATAGTTACACGGTGAGAAAATCTTGGAGTCTTGGATGCTGAATTGTTTATAGGAAACCAGATAGCAAATGGACAGTAGGCCCCTGGGGTCCTTGAAGAAGAATTGCCTCAAGGCTGCCATCAGAGGGGAGCAGTCAGTGCATTGTGAAGATAATCTGAAACAGAACGTCACAGCATTCTCGTCACAGCATTCTCGGGAACAGAAAGCACTGGCTGCCTGAAATTACCAATCCTCACTTCCCAATCCTTACCTTGGATAGTGTGCTCAGATCCCAAGGGACCTTACAAACTCTTTTTTTCCTAATGATATGTAGTGCTTTTAATTTTTTACCCCCTAGTTAATAATCTATATCCACAGGGTTAGTAAATTGAAGAGAATTTGCAAAATGGAAGGGATCGGGAGGTTTCAAAGTCTATCTAGGACCTTTGTCTGTTAAAATATTATTATTGTTGTTTTTGTTAATATTGATATCAATAATAAGTGCAACCAAATCAAAAATCCTGCCATGGTTATGGCTCAGGCAAAATAATTCTGAGTTCCAGAACTAATGGTGAAGATTAGATTGCAGAAAGTGATTAAAGCAATTAGGACAAGGAGGCTGGGGCAGTGTGGTTCATAATTCAATAGCTCTCAGTAGTAGTTGATTTTGTAGTGAGCACTCAGATGGCAATTCTTAAAGCTTTGTAGTAGTATATGCATTAAGATACATGACAGTCCCTGATGACTGAAAGGTCCCAGAGCAGCCCCAGAAATGCTCCTTATGTAGACCCTCAGAAGTGCAGGGGCTGCCAAGACCAAAATTTTCTGTCCCAGCTATGGAAGGCTGTGAGCAGTCACTGGTATATTGGGGTAGGTTAAGACTTATGGAAGAGAAGGGCTTAGTGGGTTTGGTGAGGCTTCAGGAATCTGTGAGTCAGGCCATGCATTTGTTTCCCTTCTTCATTTTATTTCTCTTCCTTGAAACCCACCAAAAAAAGTGGCCTCTAGCTGACCTGATACTCAGCATCACACGGCTGTGTCTCTCAAAAAACAACCACCTTACTCATGTGCCTGCACTTATAAATTACAATAGCTCCTGGCTGGAATTGGTCTAGAGCACTTGAGACATTTCTCTGAAGGATGTGAATAATACAGGGTGGTGGCTATTTCCATTTCTAGAGTAGGTGGATAGTATGAGGTGGTCTTCCATTAGGAAATGAAATGAGAATTCTTGGCCACATCATAATGGGAGTTAAATCAAAGTATGCATTTTGCAAAAGAAAACATGTCATTTTAAAAAATAGCCATATGACTTCTTTGGTAGCTGAATACCATCTCAACTGAGTAAGACGCTAATTGGAAAAAAAATAAAATTCTTGTAATGCTTTGCAAAAATTTGACCTGGACTTGGCAGCATTATGAAGTCTTTGTGGCCTGGGCTGGCAAAGAAGAGAGGAGGTGAGGACAAATCAAGACAGCAGCACTGTACATAATTACTGATTATGATCATATGTTGCATTTTGAGCTACTTGTGGGACACATGAAGCAGGAAAGTGCCATTTTCTCTTTATACCTACCCCCCTTTAACCACAAATGTACTGAATGTGGACATATTCATTGCTCTTGGCTTTTTTCTTTGAAGATAAATCAGCCTGATGATCTTTAGATTTCCTGAGTGGGGCCACCTCCTGGATCACCATGTTCCTTTACAAGCCCCAGTGTAGCGGAAATTCCCTTGCCTTAGGTGCGGAGTGGATTTTTTTCTTCCGCTAAAAGCTCCTGGTTTGGTGTCAGCAGAGTATTTTCCATCTGTGAGTACAGAGGTGAGCCTTTTGAGGTGAGCTGTAGCAGGAGTTATTTTTGACCTACAGTGAAGAGATGCACCTGTGTTTCATAAGGGAGTGCAGGACATACCCGCCTGCAGGTGATCATAAATCCCTGCGTGAGGAAACCAAGGCTTTTGCTGTGTAATAAGTTTAATTACAGATGCTGCTAGTCCCCATGTTCCTCCAGCTAGGGGTATGTAAGAGCTGGAGGGAGATGTGCCAGCTGCAATAACTCCAGCTGAGCTATTCCTCTGGCCAAGAGCTGTCTCACAGCCTAAGGACACAGTTTACTTCCAAGGGCTGATGGGAAAAACAGAGGAACAACAAACAGTGGAGGAAAGCATGAGAAATGCTCTGCAGAGTCAGGCCAGCAGCTAACCCAGCCAGGGATTCTATCTCCAGCTGTGGTGAAAGGAGTTCCTGAAAATCAGACTGGTATCTCAATAGCTGCCCCGAGCTGTTGGGCTGGCTCTCACATTTGAAGCTCCACTGACAGAGGACACTGCACACATGGGAAGTCCACATGGGTTCCGGCAGAGACCAGGCTTTGAATAAGTAGACAAAACATTAACAGGCACAGGATATTCCTAGTGGTGAGAGCCTTTGAAGGCTAGGGCAGAACTGAGGTAGGGTTACAGTGTATGTTGGATATGATTTTACTCTTTGTTTTTCTTAATAGTCCTTACCTTGGGAGAAATACTGAGTTAGATGGTCTGAAGCAGCACAGCACAGAAAAGCTGCTGTCATATTTCTGTGACTCAGACTATGAAAGCAATACAAGGATGGAGCTATTCCATCAAAGTTTACTGCCACTCTCGTTGGCAAGCATTCTTTTTCATCTTTTTTTTTTTTTGTGTGTCATTTATTGATAGCTTAATTTATAAGTGGCAAGTATTGGAAGGAATAATCTTGTCTGAATTTTAGACTCATCAAAATTCAGCATTGTCTACTTTTGTCTATCACTGCCTGTTTCTTTGTGTCAACAACATTTGTTGTCATTGTCCATTATGTTGCCTCAAGAAACTCCACAGTTGCTTTTGATCCTTCTATAAATTTGACATTTTGCCATGATTTCAGTAATTCTAACTAGATGTTTGTTTCAAGATGTGGTATTTCCATTATTTATTGCAGTAAATTTATTTGTCTTTTCAAGATTTAATGGACCATCTGAAGGGACTCATTGAAAATCACCTTGAAATATTTTGCAAGTGCAGGTTCTATTTTTGGCATCGCTATTCGATTGTCTTAGTCTTTGGAACATAAATATTTATTTTGTCTTGATGCAGATGATACTGCTTCCTGTTGGACTTTACATTTTGACTTAAACTTCTGGGTTCTTCATCCTTCTCATTAATTTACTCAGAATTTCAGTCACTAGAAGTTAACTCCTTCTTTCCAGACATTGTTCGACTCAAATGATCAAACCAGAAGAAATGGGTAGAATATTTTTAATAAGAAGACTAATTCAAAGACTTCAGTATCTCCCACCTATTTTTTTAAGATTATATAATGTAGTGATTTTAAGATTATATAATATAGCTTTACAGATATGTTTTCTTCATTAGTTCATCAGCCAGAGGGTTGCTGTTCTACTTATGACTACTTTTAAATTGTTTATTTCCAGCCTTTAGCATATGAATTCGTAGAAAAAGGGTACTAGTTATGTAGAGAGATAAAATCAATTTTCTGGTTATATTTTTATGAGAGACTGCCGTTTCTGCTGAGCTCTTAAAATTCAAACTGTGGCTATCCAAAGGTCAGATCTGACACCTGAGGTTTTGCTAGGGAAGAGAAAGATTTGACAGAAATGTTATGCTGATTTACCAGTATTGATAAGCTTTGTGATAACAGCAGGGCGAGGGTCTATGGAAAGATTCTCCACACAAGCACTCTCATTCAGAAAAGTTCTGGTTGTCTGAAATAACTATTATAAATTAATTTGCATGGACACAGTATTGCTTCTGTGATATCCTGTGGAGGTAGAAAAGTCAGTGCCTATGGACAATTTCTTTGCATGAATTTAGGCACACTCACAACTCCCAAAGGGAGAGGGATGGTCCAATCTGGTTAGTGGCAGAAGGTGAGGACCTCTAAGAAAGTTCAGACAGAGTTCTACTTTCTTATTTGGCTGCTCTTGATTAATCCTTACTGTTGAATTTAGAGGTAACTAATGGGAAATGTCTACTTCCACCCCCAGTCATGATGTAAGCTGGCCATCTGTTTTTTGAGAATAGATGTTAACAGAGCAGAAACAGCTCTGATGATACAAAAAATCTGAATGTATGCTACGTCCCTGCTCAGTTCTTCATTCTCATCCTGGCCTTGTGGTTAGAGCAGTCATTCGGAAACTGGTGACCTCCCTTGCCCTGAAGAAGGATGTGCTCCCCCAGCTTCTCCTAGGACACTTTCTGCTTCTTCTGAGGTACCTGGCTGAAACTTGTACCTGGTAGTACAGTTTTGCTTGTTGAAAGCAAATGTGTGAGAGCCTGACCCACTTAAAAGGAGTCAGAGTCTCAGAATATAAATTTCCTATTAATGTCCACCTCCTAAATGGCAAGAGCCAAATTCACTCCTGGCTGTTCTCTCTTTTCCTTATAAGTTCCAAACAAGCAGCATCGCAGTTTCAGGATACAGGATGGAGTGTTCTTCCTCAGATGTAGAAGCCCTTACAGACCTTAGAAGTTGGGTCTTCTGGTTTCTGGTTAATTTTCTGACTGAAAGCCTTGTCTGGGCATTGTGGATTGTTCTCAGTCTGAACTGTAAATTACTTTATTTTTATGAATCTTGTTACTGTCTGGGTGTGCAGTGTCTGACCCAATCAACTCCATGTCACCCACCCTGTCCTGTGACATCTGCAGCAGTGTGGGAATGTCTGCACTGAGGTTGCTGAGGCAGTGTGGAGCACCCTTGGCTTGCACTAGCCTAGGATCAATGTGTTATCTAGTGTGTGACTCTTTAATGTCCCCTGAGGATGTCAGGCAATTTGTTTGAGATACAAGAGCTGCAAGATCCTCACTGAGCTAATCAGTGCTCTGGACAGAGGATGTGGCCCTCACTTGTGCAATTATCTGAACAATACATTCAGGGTTGCCTGCACTTGCTTGGGAGTCCAGTACACAGTGCACACTTACTCTGGAATCAAGGGTATGTGAGGGCTTACCTGCTGTGGTTTGTCAGTGTTTGGAGGATGAATATCCGCTGAACTGATATGCATTTTTTCTATTTCTTTCATAATATCTATTACTTACTTCTACATTAGGGATGTTTATGTACCCTGAGAGATACCAACATGTCCACATAAGGTGACAAAACAAAGTGTACTTGAATTTTTCTTCTTTGACACTTGCTTCAGCTGCTCTTTTGTAAATGGAAAAGAGGTGAAATATAGTTTCTCCTTCACCCTGAGGTATAGTTTCCATAGGAGTGGAAGGACCCAGAACTGCCCAGATCTGCTGCTGTTGCATGCACATTTTTCCCCCAAATTCTCCACTTTAATGCAAAGGGAGTCTGCAGCTGAGGCCGTGGCCCTGTCCAGCTGTGTGATGTGTCTGCAGTCTAGACCTTGCCTCTGTGGAACAATACTTCCTTCATATCTCACTGGCAATCTGAGCACAGGACAGGTTTCATTTCCTTTTGCACTCTCATGGTGCTGAGTGACCAGAAGGTGAAGGGCTGGCCAGTGGGGCAATGCCTGTGATAGAAGAGCATGGCTCTAGAGAGGTGCTGCTTGAGCAGGATGCCCACAGACCCTAATGTCCAGCCTAGGTGAATGAGCTGAGGTTTTAACAGAGCTGTGTAGTGCTGTGGGACTTAAGTGGCTAGTAAGAAACACCAAGGAAGAGACTGCCAGAAAGCCTGTTTCCCAAAAGGGCTTTGACACAGCACTAAAACTGGGATTTGGAACGGGAAACTGTCTGTTGGCATAAAATATTAGGTTTCTTTGCTTAGAAATGCAAAATCTTGCCACTTTACATTTGTTTTCAGTGCTCAAAATCCATCTGTTTAATTGTCCCCTGTCTGGAGAAGCATTTTTGCATATATCTGCATTACTCTGTATTTCTGAGTCACGAAGAATGGAAATTTGTTGTTGCGAGCTTTTTTTTTTCCCTAGAAGGTTTTTCTGCTCCAAGGTCAGAACAAAGAGGAGGAAAGGAGCACACAACTTGACACCTTATAGGAACAAATTTCCAGACTGCAGGAATTCCAGGTTTCATGGAAAAAAAATTCTCTTTTGGCTCTTAGCAGAAATATTAATCACAGTTCTTGTGAGATTAAATTAGGTAACTGAAAAAAATCAAGAAAGGAATTTAAATTGAAGTGAGAGTTACCTACACTTTTGCATTTCTTCTGTTTCCCTGTTTATGTAAGAAAATAAGAAGCATCATATCAGCTTGCACAACTTCCCCCACCCACCATCCCCAGGTCTTTATCCTATTGCTAAACAAAAGCACAAGCCATCAACAATGGATGAAGAAGAGAATGATAAACTCTGACAGTGTCAACCACAGGGGATGGACAGACTCAGTTTAAAGCAGCTTTTCCAACAGCACCTTAAATGGTGATCAGTGTGCCTCTCCTTGAGTCACGCCTCTTGAAACCAATTGTGCATTTACATTACTAAAAACTTCACATGGCAATTAGTTTTGGGTTTTATTTGTGTGAAAGAATAGTGTTTTCTGCTTTAACCATATGTCTGATCATTTCCCTGTTTCCTTTCTCATGAGAGGTACTGAAAAATAGTTTCCAGTGTAATTTTTCCTGGTGCTGAAAGTCCTCTCCTTTCCCAGCCACAGAATGACAGACAATTTGGTTTATTCTTGTAGCAAACACCCTCTTTGCTTCTGATATCCTTACTGCTCTTTTTAATAACTTCTTTTCATACTACAATGCCTTTTTTGTCAGTGGAGACCAGAATCACACCCAATGCTCAAGATAAGGATGTGTTGCATAAGTATAATAATATTTCCTGTTTTGTTCTCTGTTCTTTTGCTAATAACTCTTCAAAATCTCTTTGCCCTCTTGGTGGCTTCTGAACATCAGGCTTTTATTCAGAGAAAATCCAAAATGACCTCAAGATGTCCTTTCCATGCAGCGAAAGACGATCACTTTGTATGTGTTTGTAGGATTATTTCTCTGAGAATAGGGCTTTGTTTAGTTCAACAGCTGAAAGAAACCAAATAAACCTAGAGGACACCTGATCTCATGGCATTTCCCATGAAAATTTATCACTGTCCCAAAGCAATCATTCTGCTACAGAACTGACTGGCACTTCAGTTAGTTTCACAGGACCGAGGAAACTTCCAACATTTGGGTCTCATCCTGGAGCCTCAGTCCTGGACTGGTGTGTTTGGAAGAGGCAGGTGGAGAGTATGGCTGTCAGGTTTTGGCACGTGAGGCTGAGGCGTGGTGCAGGAGGACGGAGAGGTGCGCCTGCTCGTGTCACACAGGGCACAGCACACTCCTCACTGCTGGTGTGGGAGCTCTCAGACAAGCTTGTTTCTGCAGGCTGCCAGCTGCAGAGGATACCTTCTGGAAATTTGGCCTGTGGTCATGGATCCTGAGAGCAATTGGGCAGGAGTGCTTGAAACCTTCAGCTCTGAAAGCCCTGAGGTCCTCAGAAGCCGCTAGCAGCCGGCAAGCTCTGCTGCTGGCTATGGAGACGAGGTGGAACAGAAATGCTTACAACTGACATTTTTGGGTATGAAACAGACAAGAACTGACCTCCATGTCTGGCTGAATGCACGCTGAAGACTTGTATTTCCGGTGTAGGCATTGATTAGCTGTGGGCTAACCTCCTCATGGAGGAGGCACGAGCTTGGGCTCCACTGCCTCAGAGAGCTGCCTCACAGAAGTCATGGACCCAAAATCTGAAGAATAAATTACTTTAAACAATGTTTGTCCTATGTTAAGTGACTCCATCATTCAGCATTGTTTTCCTGTAGAACTGTGGATTGCCTATATTATGATGCCTACATCCTATGGGGAAAGCACATGGGGTAGAGTTTCTACTGTGTCTTTGCAATGTGTGCTTCTTACTGGCACCTTGCAGGACAAATTTTTGAACAAAGACTCACAGATCTGTGAAGAAGTTCTGGTGAAGACCTGCCTGTGTTTGCAACAGGCCATAGTTACATATAGGTTCTTGTCCATACAAGATATGTATATATATCCACCATACAAGATATGTACATATGTCCATACATATAGGTTGTTGTAGAATCCTACAGAAATTAGGATTTTGGTGTGGTTGGCAATGGCAAAGTGAGTAATTGATACACTAAAAACATGTTATGTGGTGGTAGTAGGCATGGTGACTATGGACAAGAATAAATAGCTCATTTTATATTGACGGGAAAACCAGCTCATCTCCCAAGAAGACTTGCAGGAAATCATGTGGAAAACTGTAAGAAGGTTTTTGATAAAGAAAGGATTCTCAGTTAGTGAGGGAAGGCAAAACCAGATTATGTTGAGTTTCTATTTTCATGGTGGAGAAACAAGCCTGAAATCTGCGTTAATAGGTGCTAAAAGGCACTCTGCATGCCATTTAGTAACTCTACAGTTTACAGAGGTAGGCAACAGTCTATATTCTCAGAATTTCTTAAAGCTGGCCAAACTGGGAACCTAGAGTACAATTAACAGCCTGTTTTCTGACATAGTCTATCCTAATTTCCATGTGAATAGCTGCCAAGAGCCAGGCCCAGAGAAAGTTTTCAAGTTCTAGCCCTCCCTGTTTTGACAGGTGCTCTAAGGTCTAAGAATTAAATGCTCTCAGAATTTCTGAACTCTACCAGAGGAGTCCTTGGTGTTTGGATGTGGGCACTTCAACTATACAAAAACTAACAAGTATGTGGATTTTTTATTATAGAAAAAAATAACTTGGGTGATATTTCATTTTTATGAGAAGCCTTGTTTTTCTTTACAAAATACTTTAAACTTTCAGGGAATGCAAACTCTAAGCTGCAGCCAGATCTGATAAATGCAATTAGATAATACTAAACAGAAAAACAGTTCTTCCAGAAACCCAGTCCATAACCTAGAGAAAAAAAAGAAGATATTTTCCTAAGTAGTGGAATTGTAAATATTTTTTTTAATAACTGGAGCTCTGCTTTTGCATGTTGTCAGTGTCATGACCCTCTTTTATTAGTAAGACATTAACTTTCAGTAATTCATACATATTAAGGAACAAACAAGACTATTTAGTAAGATGTCTTTATAAACAATATAATTTGTCAACAAATTTTCTTCAGTGACTTTCCAGAGAATTGAAACTCATTTTAGTTGTGTAAATCAATAAGAATTGTGTCTGATACATCCAAGTTATGGTTTCCTGAATGCCACGTATTTGTAGATATGTCTTCCTAAGAAATTGTGTAGAAATAACCTCTTTGCTCTCAGGGAAGAGGTCAGATAAGCAACAATGATGTGCTAAATAATGATTTCTACAGCAAAGAAAAATGGGGTGAGGGCTGCATGGAAGGAAGTTAGCTTTCCATGCACTCCAAGGGGATGGTTGGCTGTAAGGACCTGGGACGTCTGGAATGAGTCTATGATGCTGCACCAAGAACTGGCCTCCTTAACTTAAAATTTGGAAGATTTCACTTATGGACATATTGTTTCTGCCCTGAAGTTATTTGTACACAAGAGTGAAGGTTACTTCAGAGTTTCTTTTGTGTATAATCTTAGGCTTCTTGCCCAAAGGTAATTGTCTGTTCAGACTCATCCACACCTCTGTACTGTACGGCATTCTGGCATCTAAGGACAGGGCCATCTGTGGGAATGGAAGATCCTGGAGACTCAGCAAAGTGTTTTAATTTCCATAAGAGCAACAGATGTGCCACACAGATCCTCTCTGTGGTGGGCTTTGTGGTCTCCCCATGGGGATCCTCCTGGTGGCCTGGTGACATTCAGAACAGCTGCTGTTATTTGCATTCTGGCTGGCTGTATCCAGACCCTGTGGGATGGCAGTGCAGCTGCTTTCCTTTTGGGACAAGACATGAAGCAGAGAAATTTAGAATTTCTTTAGAAAGGGAAACTGGTTTTAAGATACAAAGGCTTTGCTAGTGATGTTATGGTTTTTGTTTGAATTTTTGTTTTGTTTTGTTTTTCCTTGGCCTGACAAGCATAACTATCATTGTTAGATCTTTTATAAACTGCCTGTGTTCAAATAGCATACCAAGTAATGTATCAGTGTGCAAGCCAAAGGAAATACTTGCCTGCACATAAAAAAGCACAGATATGATTCTGGTTACTTTAGCCAATTACTTCCGTCAAGATAGTCACCTCTATTTTACATCCTCTGAACTTTAATACACTATCTGGCAACTACAGTGGATTTGAAAACCTTATAAGATACTTAATATTTCTGGCTTGGTGGGATGAAGGAGCGGGATGAGTAGGGTAAAAACACTGACGTCTTTGTAAAGCTTAAATTCTTTTTAATCCTTTCCTGTCTACATGCATGCCCTCACTTACTGCTCTGTGGGAGCCTGCCATGCCAGTTGACCTTGCCTGGCCACCATGGCCCCACCAAGCTGATTTATTACCCTCTCAATAGGACAGGAGGAGGAAATACTACGAAAAGTCCATGGGTTGAGAAAAGGACAGGTGGATGACTTACCAATTACTGTCAAAGGCAAATCAGACTCAACTTGGGGAAATTATTTTAATTTGCCAATTTTTAACAGAGTAGGGCAGTGAGAAAAACCCCCAAACTATTCCCATATACCCAAAACCCCCAAACTATTCCCAAAACCCCCAAACTATTCTCCCAACCCTCCCTTCTTCCCAGGCTCAATTTCACTCCCAAGTCTCTTACCTCCTCCTCCCAAGTGACACACGGGGATGGAGAACAGGCGTTGTGGTCAGTTCATAACATTTTGTTCCTTCTTTCTTCTTACACTATTCCCCTACTGCAAAGGGGGTGTCCCTCTTTTAGGAGACACTTAGCAAACTTCTCCAGTGTGGGGCTTCCCATGGGCTAGAGTATGGTAGTTGTTGCCTCTTGAGGGCAGGAATTGACTCCATCTCAGAAGGTCTTTGATTCAGAAGGCTTTATTAAAGAAGGACTCCATGTATCAGAAGGCTCATAGATTAGTTTATTGCTTAGCTTATTCTTGTTACCAAGGCTTAACATTAATTCCAGAAGGCATACAGCTATACCTAGTTTAGTTCCTAGCTATATAAGTGCAACACTCCCTATAATACTAAAGGTAATACTATAATACTAAAGGTGGTCTTGGCTGGTAACCAAGACCAACTCCCTCCTACCATTGGTTAAGAGAGAAACCCGTATCTCCCATGTTGTGAGACCAGAATAGAAGAACACCACCTGTGTCCCTGAGAGGGAACACAGCTCAGAGATGGTTTATAAATCTGCTGGGAAAGTGAGCTTTCCCTTGGGAAGAAAAACCTAGCAAGCTTGCAGTATGAAATTGAGAAGCTATCAAGACGACACTAGAGTTCTTCACAAACAGCTCTAGTGTGGGTCTTTACATGGGCTGCAGCCCTCAGGAACAGACTGCTCCAGTGTGTGTCACCTTCCAGAAAACCTCCTCTTACATGGGCTCCCCTGTGGCCTCAATTCCTGCCAGGAACCTGCTCCAGCATGGACTCTCCACGGACTACAGCTTCCTTCAGGTCACATCCACCTGCTCCTGTGTGGCATCCTCCATGGGCTGCAGGAGGACAAACTGTGTCATGATTTTCCCCATGATCTGAAAGGGAATCTTTGCTCCAGCACCTGGAGCACCTCCTCCCCCTCCTTGTTCACTGCAGGGTTGTCTCAGCCCTTGCTCACAGTTGCTGTGGAGCAGTTTTTACCTTTTCTTAAATATGTTCCCACGGAGTACGTATCAATGCTGCAGAGGAGCTCAGCTGTGGCCAGCGTGGATCTCTGGGAGCTGGCTGGAACTGGCTCTGTTCAACATGGGGTAGCTCCAGGTATCTTCCCACAGAAGTCACCTCTGTACCCTCCCAAGTTTTGTCAAACCCAACACACCCTGGTTAGGAATGTATCCACAACAGTGTCTTCTTGGGGTAACTGTCTCAAACTTCTTGATGAAAGGAACCATCAGAACTATTTGGGGACCAGCCCCTTCATCACCCTCAATGTGGGTAGTACTAGAGCTGCATAATCGATGATAAAGGCCAGGGGAAACCTTTTCCTTGGAAAAAGTCCATCTCTATTAGCATACTATAAACCTTGAAAAATCTTTCTAATTTTCCTTTTACACAAAGCATGAGATGCCTTTGCTAGCCACAAGAAGGGCACTATGACACAGAGGAACAGGAAGAACACTGGAACCTCAGCAGGGTGTATCCCCACCAGCCAAAAAACATTAGACCTGACACAGGTGCAGGCACACCCAACAACGACTTCCCCTGCCATCCCACCATTTGCCAATTCCACCAGAGTTCCCTGGGCTGGCCTCAATAAATGGAGATAGTGAAACCTTTCCTGGTAGGGTAACTCGTGTCTGAATATTTCCCTATTGTGTCCACTGACAGTCTGCAAACAGGGTGCAAAAAGTGTACCCAGCAAATGTTTCCTGGCTAATAGAGTTAGGTATTAGGCAAGCAGGGCTAATGTGCTGTTAGGCTAAGTGCTGCTTCTTGGAGCAAAGTGACCTCTGATGGTGCTGAATTTCTGTTTCCCTATCTTTGCTTTTTATCGCAGGACTTTATCTTTTTCAATCTCATTATTTTTCCTCTTGCATGCTTGAACTCCTAACTCTTAAGATGTCAGTAACTTCATTCAGTCTGGGTTTTCAGTTTTTGTATCTTGTGTGGCTTTAGCGTGCATATTTTTCATAGTCTAGGAGAAATTTTGCCAGCACACTTGAGTTAAATTCATACACTCATACTGTGCCAAAACAGTCATTGAATCACTGATGGTTGAATCTCTGGATCATTGACTCCTAGTGCTGGTAAGGACCTATGGGGCCAGCTACATTCATCTTGATACCAATTCTAAATTGTTCTTTAACACTGAGTGGCAGCTCCACTAGGTTCCCAGCAAACTTCCAGTGCTTCACTTCCTTACATTTTAAAAGATTTTTCTGCTGTCTTGCTTAACTCTCCCCCTGCTTCTGTTTAAACCCATTACTTATCTCTTTGCTTCAAGAACAGATGATTCCCTTGCTTGCTGTAGTGCTATGCATACAGGCTGCCAAGGGAGCAATTAACCCCTCAAAGAAATCTCTTGAGGTCTTTCTGTAAGCTCATTTTTCCATAAACTTCTCAGCAGAATTTTGTTTTAGAAGATGGGCCCTAAGTTACGAGGCATTCAGCACTGAAATTAGTTTCTTATGAAAGCTGCAGAATGGCTTTTGCTCAGCTGGCAGCTATCCTCTTTAGCCAGGAGCTCAGTTTCCCACCTGCACCAGGATCTGGGAACAGCCTGGGCATGGGGAGCAGACTACAGGATTAAGGGCTCTTTGAGCTATGGAGCAGCACTATAAGCACTTCTGATCTAAGTTTCAGTGGACTTTGTGATAGAATAACCTTTCATATGTCCAGAAAATTGAAGTTAGCTTTACCTGAATATATTTAACCCTTCCCTAGACGAAAATGACATGCAGTGGTTAGAGGATATTGAGCCCACCACTGAATGCAGATTGTTACTCCAGAATTTTCACTGAAGTCTCTCACATCAGGAAATGAGGAAGATCCTGATTCTGATGAAACCTCACAAACTTGAGCAGGGAGTAATTTATGAGCTTTTGAATGTAGGAGTCTGAACTGTTTGGCCAAAACGTTGTGAGATTTCATTGTTGCAGGTTGGTTGACTTCTTTTTTTAGCTCTTTTGCTTTTTTTTTTTTTTTTGTCATACGGGAAGGGCAACCCCCAGACCACTTCAAAGGAAGTGCTATACCAAGAACTGGGGAGGCCATGGGTGTGACATAGGTAAGACTTTTGCATACTGGGACATAATTACTACATCTTTGTATATTGGTGTGGAGTTGCTGCATGCTGACAGCGGAGTCCCAGGAACACTGGAAGGGACAAACAGAATTCACAACTCTGCCAGGGAAAGGAAACAAAAGTTTGAATGACCATAGGATAAAATCTTATTTCCCTCACAAACTTAATTTAGCTGTTGGTGCAAGATAACTGGTTTTTCAGCACCTCCTTTGATCAGCTTAGCTTCAGTGAAGCAGTTTCCTTCATTAGAAACTCTTCCTGATTCTCCAGAGACTTTTCAAGCTGTTCTCAGGGAGCTGGTGCTTGACTAGACCACGCAAAGCTGTTACTTGTTTTCAAGCAAAATCTGTTTCAAAGTGCCTTCTGCCATCTGAGTGTCCCCTCTCTGTGCTCCCCAGCCAGCAGATTTATTGCACTACATTTGTGCTAAAAAAGAATAATTTGCAATAAAGGAAAACCTATGCTAGTGGTAAAAGATATCTGATTAATTGGAACTATGAGATGCTATCTCTTATAGGTCCTTAAAGTAAATTGCTACAGTAATTTGTATGTTCTGCTCTATTCTGTGGGAGGTGTCTCAGAATGAAGCTGTGTATCTTGTTGCTAGAGATATGAGCTGCCCAAGCCAGATAAAAAGAGCTCACACTAATATCTGGTACAAGCTAAGCAGAGAGATCTCTGCAAAAGACCCATCCACAGGGAACAAGCCACTTCTCTGCTTTCTGAATTTTCCAAATGGTAGGTCAAATTTTTATACTGTCATTTAACCAGAAATAACAGATGTACAAATACTTCTATTTGTAAGTTGCTGTACCAGCAGCAGTACAGCAGTACTTAACTTAATAAGATAAGGAGTATTTGATAAGATCACTTATATGCTTCTTTATCTCAATAAATAATATTAGATTAAAATAGTGGGTATGTTTCCATGACAGACAAATAGTGTTGGGACTAACATAAAAATTTACCTTGTAGTGAAGTGTATTTAGAAATGGATTTTGCCATCAGTTTGCTGGCTTATATTTTTACTAATTAGTCAAAGCCACAGAAAATCTTTACTCTGCAACTGATTTTTCAGAGCTTAGTATATTTAGGTATTTTTTTGTTTAAAAATATTTTTAAGAATAATGTGTATATCAATTCTAGAAATTCCATGCTTTAATACTGAAATTCCTAAATTTTAGACCTACACCTGTGGCTAGTGGAATTGTTAACTCTTGTGAATGCTAGTTCCGGAATAAGTTCAGTTTTACTGTTGCAATTTTAATAGGATATTTTCAGTCAGAATGGATTTTCTGGTTTGATAGAAGAATGAAAATCACTTCCAAAAGGTGTATGGATGTATGTATCAGTAAAAAATTTCCACAAAACTGCTCTTTCATGGTATGCTTGCATTGTAAAGTCTGTTAAGTTTTTTGGGTAGAAATTGCAATGCTATTTTCAGGTTTTGTGAGTATGCATGGTAATGTTTGTCACTTATATAAACAGTATTATAAATGTCTTGTTGGAAAACAGAATTTTGGAAAGAAACTCAGAAATATGATTATTACTAACACAGTTGCCTTCAGAGAAGTAATGAGTTAAGCCCCACAGATCACTGCTTCTGCAATATACACAGTGGGTTCCCCCTTCTCTCACCTTCCTTTGGCAGTGGACCATTAGGAACTAGGTTTTGACCTACTCAGATAGTTATCCCAAATTTTGGATCTAGTGCTTTTTCAGCACCATACTGAAGTTTTATTTTACAGAGTTTAGGCTTACCCTCATACCACGCACATACCACATTCGAAGCTGTAGGGCACTGTAGAACCAGTCCTTCTCTTGCTGTTTTCTCTCTAGACCTGCAACCTCTGTTTCAGTCCATATTGAGGTAGTTTGGTGTTTCCTGCTGACTTTGGAAAATTCAAACAGAATCATGTTGCTTTTTTAGTTGCATGAGCTCTTTGAACTTTCAGGGAACATTCCTCTTTTATTAGAGTCCTCTATATTGTACATATTCACACACACAACCCCTAAAGCCTACTTGAACTGCTGCTGGTACACAGCAACTTAAAAATGGAGGGGAAATCAATAAAGCAATCATCAAATTTGGTGGGGAGCGTCTCAGCTCAAATATTTTGCATTCTTTTGGTGCAGGCTGGTAGCCCAGTGTGTGTAAGGTCTCTCAAAGACACATTTTTTCAGTAAACAGAAGGCTAACTGCAACAACTGGAAAGTATGGAGATAGGAAATTATGAATTTTTTACTCCTGAATCATTCTGGCACTTGTTAGAAAAGTTGGTGAGAGCAAGTAATTGGCTGTCTCCCTTCCTGGACAAAGTTGTATCTTAAAAAAGGTGAAAGCACATCTCCTTGCAACTTTCTGGTAATCACCAGCCTTCTGTTTCTGGGGCTGCAATAGCACTGGCAATAAGGTGACTTGCCAGTGTCTCCAACAGTGTATTACTTGTGGCTAAAGTCCTAATAAATACTCACAAATAAAATATCAAATGAGAAAAACCCCTCATTTCAGAAAGACTCCGAACTTAGTTTATGAAATGATTTTTCTTTAAAAAGACCAGTTTAGTTTTTGTCATCTTGCTGAGGTATCACTCACTTAAGCAAGATAGAAGGGCAGTTAATATAACTGCTGGCATACCTTGGTGGGGGCAAATAATTTGCTGGAACAAAACCAAACACTTGGTAGGAAAAGGTTCCCAGTAGAGAAGGAATATTCTGGGTATTTTTGCTCCCTTCTAGTGTTAGAAATAACTTATAGGAACAAGCCTCATGCTCTAAATGATGAGCTTTGCTGTGCTGATGCTGTGAATTTCATTTTGCCATTTTGTGACATATCTCTTTCTCCTAAGTGTCTGTCCAATCCCAGGTCACTCATAAACCACCTTGTTCATTCCTTCCAGGGCAAAATTCTTGATGTTGAAAAGTACCCTCTAAAAATCTTTTCACCTGGCCTAAGGTTTCCTTAAAATTAAAGAAGTCAATAGATTTGCACTTGGATGTGGTGCTTTTCTCTAGCAATAATGAAAGCAAGTATATCCTCACACATAATATTTTCCTGACTGCTCACTCATTCCCTGTAAAAAGCATGACATCAGCTTTGCTATGACATTAATGCTGAGATGCTGCATTTTTTGGTCTAAAACTCATCTTTCCTGTGATTTGTGAATATCCCTGCACAATACCTACAATGGAATTCTCACACTTTTCTCTTCGAACGCTAAGTTTTGTTACCGTTTTTTCAGAGTTTAAAAATAACCCTCTGGATAATATTAAACCTTCTAAAAGAAGAAACTTTCCATATCAATACAAAGCTGATGATATTTCTGAAAGCTCAAAACTGAGTTTGCTCTGAATTTCAGACTTGGCAAACATAGGACATGATAAGTCTTGTCAATGTTTATTTAGTCTGGAAGTTTTTTGGCACTGAAATAAAAATTCCTTGCTGTAAGTGTGACGACAGTACTTAACATTTCTTGCCTGTTTTTCACTACTCTCCTTGTGCTCCCTATCTGCAAGATAAATTATATTTCCTTTCAAACTTGATTTCCCTTGAAAACAACTTGTCTGCTGCCTGTAGGACCCTGTGACTGCTGCTTGCTCATACAGGACAATAGAACCCACTGCTCTGTGATCTGCAGTGAAGAACTGCATTCAAGGCTTTTTAATGGTAAGTAGAAAGCTTACAGCTATGTAGTGTAGCTGGATTGCATGCCTGCTGTCTCCTGAGATATTGCTGGATTAGGTCAGCTTAATGGCCATGATCAAATGGTCAGTTTTTTTAAATAAAGGGGTTTGCTGGAGATTTCTTGAGCCACACCATGAGATGTGAATTACACCTGGTGTATATCAGTTAGACACAAATGAAAACATCAGTGAGGTACAGGATCTGCCCTGCTGCTGTTAGCTAAGTACAGTGTTATGCTCCTTTACCTACCTTTCCAGTCTCGAGTTTCTTCAGTTCCCATTCAGCTTAGCATTGTTTATGACACTCACCTGGTTTTGATCTTACTGCTAAACACTTACCTGGAGAAGCTGTCACTGAATATAACTCCCCTTTCACAAAAAGACAAAAAAGTATTGTGTACCTAACCAATTGATTGGATGTAACCTTAATTCAAAACCAGGGTATGCATTTTCAAACCTAGGATCTCTCCTTTTCTAAGTTGGTGTACAGTTTCTCTGCACTTGACTGTGAAGAGAATGCCAATGTACATTTATCTTCCTTAAAGAAAAAAAGCAAGCAAGTTAAAAGAGGCTTCTGCCTGAGAGGCACCATGACAAAGTAATTCCCTGACTCCCACTAAACTAAGTCATAGCTGTAGTTTCAATGATGATTGAACAAATAACATCACCTCAAAGCTGCAAAACCACTGCTATGTACACATACACACACACACGCTGTACAGAGCAGCTCACATGATGCAGTTTATCACTGCATGATATCATTTTCTGTTCAATTTTCTGATGTACATTGATACAGCATTACTGATGCAGTCAGATTATATTCTAAGATATCACTGTTTTTCTTCTTAGTTTAGAAATATGATGGGGCATATAGATTTGATCCTCCTATCTACCTTCCTCTCGGTTTCCATGACATCTGAAACATGTAAGTCATGTTTTAAAAATACTTTCTGATAAGGTTTTTTCTGTAGAAATGTGTAGGCTGTTTCCAAATTGGTGGTTTTATTTTTAAGGCTAAAGTTAGTGAGTTCACCTCAGGCCAGAAATCACAACTTAAAATCTAGCTTTTAATGTATATTAAAATGTACCAAACACTGTCCATTTTTTGATAGCAAGTCTAGGTTCAACTTCTGCCACTTGGCACCTCTGGAAGCAGAAAGAAAAGAGTCTTCTTGAAATAATTTGAGAGTAGCTGGTGCTTCAGGTCCCAGCTGGGCACAATTCCAAGAGCATGCTTTAATTGCACTGAGCAGCACATATGCATATGCACCCTGCTGAATCAGGGGTGTAAATGGGTGCTGTCCTCCACAGAAATGCTCTTTAATGTCCTGAATTTGGGGGTGTTAGTTGAAAAATGCAGTGTAACAGTAATGTTTCCCTGCACAGGGGGAATGTCCAGAATGGTAAACTATTTCTGATGGGCCAGCTCTACTGACTCAGCTATATAATGCTGACCAGTGGCACAGTGTTGCACAGCACTCATGGACTTCTATTCTCGAGCTGAGATGCTCATTTGTCTGAAAGATTCTGTAAGATATGATCTTTAAATATTTCTCCATATTGTCAGTTTTACAATAGGAATTCTAAGATTCAAGCAAATTAGATTTATTAAGATGCCAAATTCTGCTGAAGAATTTGCTGAGACGGTTTTCATGGATGTCACTGAGTTTAGATGAGGCCTTTCTTTTTCAATGTCTTCCCTCTCCACAGTATTTTTCCTCAAAGAAATCTGTATTTCCAATGTGTTTCACCTTTGGAAAGGCAGTGTTTTTTTCCGACACCCCCAATACGTCCCAGTGTCTTTGCAAGGCTTGTGGGTGGGAAAATTGTTAAAATGACTGGGTTGGGGTTTCTCATACTCATACCTGGCTAATTTAGGACCACCAAATTAATAAGTGAGATGATATCTCCATCAGTGGAGATGGACCACTTCTTTAGAAAGAACCAGGGCAGAAGTGTTCATCATGTAGAGACTCTCACCTCCTGATTTGTGCACCTGCATGTCTACAGCCACCACTGCAAAGTGTCATTTTTGATAGACACTGCCTATTTTGGTTAGCTGTTTGGTTATCTACCCTCATTTTCATGCTTCCTTATCTGCTGCAGTTTCTCTGCCAATCTCAATCTTTGTCCTGTCACTATCCTTGCTCATACTCCCATTATTTCTTCTCAGAATGCAACTTAACTTTCAGATTCATGATTGTTTTCAGTGGCCAGTACAATATTCGGGTACCTGGGCACTTAAGTATTTGTCAAAATTTCTTCATTCTAGTTTCTATGGAACAATTTCAGTATTCAGAAGTAGGAGTATACTCAGTTAAAAACAAAAATAAATATTTAGTGTCTTACTCCCAAATTTTCTTATGTGTGACCACATGTGGTTTATTTTTCTAAGCTTATTTGTCTCAGTTATTTCTGTATCTTTTCACCTTCCCACCTTCTCATCAGATTCTTCTTTTGAGGCTATCACATTGCTTTCATTTTTTCCTACCCCATTTTCATGAACTTCAGAGAGAAGCTGGTTTTTTTTGTGGTTTTATTTGATATTATTTTATTTTATTTTTCCTAAGGATCTAATCCACAGACTTCCTTCTTCTGTGATTTTTTTCTTCCAGGAAAAAAAAATCAATCTAATTTTTCTGTATTAAAAAGGCAGGAAAAAAGCACTAATCTATTGCATAAATAAATATTCATTATACTGAAGTAAGGAAAGATAACTACATTAAAGCAGTATTTTTCTTTGTTTTAATTCATTTTTTTGAATAAAACCAGTATTTTAGGCAAAGATTTACATAATAAGCTCATTGTAAGAAATCACTATTTTTTCAATTAAGTCCTCTTGTTTTTTATTGTGTGTCTGCTTAGAACCTAGGGATTTGTTTGTTTGCTTATTTGTGTATTTGTTCCNTGGAAACAAATGGCTCCATAACTGAAGGTAAACAAAATTTTTATTGAAAAACAATCCAGTGAAAATAAGCTTGCTATGTACCATCGCTGAAAGCTCAAGGAGGGTAGAGGGACATGACTGGCCTACTGACCCAGGAATGCCAAGTTCTCTGTCTCAGCAGACAAAGGTTTAATTTATCTGAGATTTTAATCTTTTGTTTTCTGTTCATTTGCAGTTGATCCTATGGAAGGTGAGGCTTTAGTTATTAAATGTCCCAAACGGACTTCATCTGTGAAAATCACCTGGTATCGCGTGGATACTCACAAAATAATTCCTGCGGAAGAGGAGGGATCACGAGTGTTTTCCATAGAACGATTTCTTTGGTTTCTGCCAACTTCTAGAGAGGATTCTGGAAACTACACTTGTGTAAAACATTTGTAAGTGGCACATGGAAAGTGGAAGGTGTAAGACTGGCAAGAATATATATTTTGATAATATATTCTAATTATAATTTGTGGAAATGATGACTTTTTTTCCTAAGTTTTCACGCTGCAAGTGCTATTGTTATGGCAGATCATTAAAACCAAGCTGTGACTGAAATACAATAATCATCTAAGTGTTTATAGAATGACATACATTTGGTATAAACATTAACATATTCCATGTAAAAATGCAATCACTGACATACCTTATTCCATTTTTGAAGTTCAAATAATCGCACAAAGTCATTCAACATGAGTGTGCAAGTGCATTCATACAAGCCAGGAGAATGTTTCCCAAGTCGGATTCGTTACCCAAATGACACTGGAAGAGGAAAAATTGTTTGTCCTACCATTGATAACTATAAGAATGCTACTATTGTCCAGTGGTATAAGGTAAATAAAACCCTGATAGTGCCAATGTAGGTCAGAATACCGAAAAACTCTTTGCAACCAAACACATTTTTCTTTTCCAGGACTGCAAAGCTCTTCAGGGACAGAGATACTTCAAGGAAGAGAAATATATTTATATTGAGAATCCAAGAAGGGAGGATGATGGTTATTATACTTGCCAATTTATTTATACCCATAAAGGAAATGTGTTTAATGTATCAGCAACAAGAATTTTCCTAAGTGAGGGTAAGACAGTAATTCTGTAGATTGCTAAGATAAAAAGACTAATGTCAACTTAGAGCAAAGGAAACTCCTTTTGTACAATAAAAAGAAAAAGAGTTTTGGTTGGTTTCTTTTATCATCTTATTTAAGATTTAGATCAGCTTTATTAGATGAATTTTGTGGATGGTCACCCACATAGAGCAAGCTAGGGTAAAGTCAGACCTGGTCTCATTCAGTTTTTTGTTTAAAAGATTCTGATGACTCTGGTTAAGTGCTGTGGTTGGTAGAGTTCTCTGGCAGCACATTTCTGAAATGAAGAATCTCCTCAGTGGGATGCCACAATGCTCTGCTTTCTATTTTTTGGGGGCAGCAGAATTTGAGGCTAGTGAGGATTCTCTGGTGATCACTAGATCAGTCTTGTGTTGATGGCCTACAGCTTAATGCCTCTTGGTCGATCTCAACCCTCTAACATTTATTTGATAGCAGGACTGAAAAAACTTTTAAATTTGTCTTGAGTGAGACAAAATGAACAAGATAGATACATAGAAATAGAAAATGGATGGATCCCAGTGATTACTATGTCTGTGATTTTGAACATAGCCACTATGACTGAGGTATGTGAACTTTGGGTTGCCTCTAGGATGTAGTCTCCTCAGGGAGGCTTTGTACTTGGATGGTGGTCAGGAAAGGCCACACAGCAATTTGCAGTTTCAGATTGCATCAACTTGGAAAACTTCAAAATGCCTCTTCAGTTCTGCAATCAGATCAGTAGAAAAATAGTCAGAAAGACCTTTTCTTGGGGGGTGGTAGAGGGCTTGAGTTTGGCTTATGTGGTTGTTTTGCTGATGTTTAGTTTATTTGTTAGTGGTTTTTTTTTTTTTTTTTAAAGTAATGTCCATTTGCAGACTGACCATCAGGCCTTTTTGCTCTGGGGAGGCACAAAAAAAGCTCATGGCCAGAATGCAGACTTGGAGTGTGGGAGCCCTGGATGCAGTTTTTTGCTGCTGTGCCCAGATCTCAGTAGCAGAGTTTGTTCTGATTATTCTGAGCTGGACAGAAGACAGATTGAGCAGAAACCTAGTTCAGCAGCTGGGAAATGTTGTGCTTCTCCTCCTTTTCTACCTGTTGCTCTACATGATCATGATCGTGCTAACAATTTCTGTTTGAATGTACTTCCATCAAAACTTCTCTAACTGTTCCGGAATACTGTTCTTCCTGGGTTTTATTTGGCCTAAAGGCATTCAAATTTACAAAAGTCTTTGTTGCATCCAGGCAGATCTTGAAGTTCATCTAACTTTCTTTTGAAATAATTGCAGAAAGAAGAGATCACAACATAACGTGAAAACTGGGCTGGGTCTGTCATGTCTGCTCTAGGTTTTGCTAAATTCAAAGTACTTAATGACAACTTCTTTGAGTTTTTATCAGACCTTAAAATTAATATGCTGATGAGTGGAGCTGTTCTGTTTTTTTAATATTTGAGAATTATGATATACATTCCTGTTCTGCCTTGCAGATCCACCCTGATCCAGAGGACTTTCTGCCTCTGGATGCTGGCAGCTAAGAACTTAGCATAGTCAGATAGCTGGGAAGTTACTGGCTCTCTCCTGACTTCTTTTTTATCGTATCCAGTCAGTCTGGGAAGCAGAGACTGAAATGTGTTCCTACAGATTTTTTTTTGGGAAATATGGGTTTCACAGAGGTGCCTTGAGATGGAAAAGCTTAATGAGGAAAGGGTTAGAAAGCAACATGTTTGGAGTTCAGATACTGCATTAAAGTACATATTAGCTATTTCATATAATGGATATGAGTAATTTCACAAATGTCTCTTAATATAACCCCAAAACAGCTGAGAAAACACACAAGCCTATAACAGCATTTGCTTTTTTCCCCCCCACTCAGCAGCTAAAACAGTACTTCAAAACCTAAATTTTTTCCTTACTTTCTATGTACAAAGGTAAAAATTAAATAGATGGAGAGAAAATACTGAAAATATTAACATGTACATGCTCCCCAGGGATATTTGGTTGTAGGAATAAAACCTGATGGTCCCAACAGGTACGTGAAACACTGTTCATTTGCAATTCTGTTTTGTGATCATAAAATATTAATTGTACAGATTACAAACCTGTAATTAACAAGAACTACATATCTTACAAAATGCATTTTCCCAACTTGTTAATGCATGCTTTCTTTTCCTCTTTAATTTCCAAAGTGAAATACTCACCTCTACCACCTCAAATCATATTTCCAAAGGATAAAGATGTAGTAGAAGCAGAGCTTGGTGAGTACAAATTTTAATTTGTTTTAAATTAACATTTTGTAATTGTCTAGCAAACATCTTCAAGAGGATGTAATGATGGAACTTTTCATCACAGTTTTGCACCATAATATTTACCAGATTTAATTCTCTCCAGGCCCAGTGGTGTGAAGTTAGATATAACTGATGGGTTATTTAGGCATTAAGTGAAGTTTAAGAAGATTTAAACAGCTTGCTCTACTCTCACTGAAGTAGACTAGGATTATTCACAGAGTGAATAATTACATCTCAGCTGAAAGGTGACAGCTTCCATCCACTTCAAAGAGGGATGTGGCTAAATCCCTCAAAACTTCCCTGAGAGGGAAGGATGGACTATTCTTGTGACTAGAGCTACTCCTTGCTACTTAGTCCCCATGTGGAGACAGTGCCTGTGTCTCTGTTGAGGAATGAAGGAGAGCAAGGCACTGGTTGCTGGCCCTGAGGCTGAGGAGCACTGCCTGTCTCATATCCATGCTGGCTAGCAGTGATCAGACCAGTCTGCTTGGGGCACTGGGAGGGCTGAAGGACAGGACCCAGCAGTAAATTCAGATAGACCCAGCTGGACAGCCCAGGATGTAGAACTTGCTCCTGGCTCCCTTCTGTTCAGGGCTATTGATGTTCTCAGGGATTCACATTCATTCTGGGTAACCTTCAGGACAAGGTGTTTCTGGTAGGACTGATAGTTGGTCTGGGGTTCTGGTAGTTGTCTGGGGTTTTTCTGTAGTCAGTGGAGAAAGATGGAGCTCTCCAGCAAGACACCAAACCCATCTGAAATCTAAATAGGTAATTCAGGATGCCTGTCTCCCAGGGCAAGTGGGGTAAAGCTGGGCCAGTGGGAGAAGGGATTGTAACTATCACTCCTCTGTTTCTGTCCTGCAGCAAGACTGCTCCGGTAGCAGATACTGCAGATACTGCAGGGCACAGCCCTCTCTGTGCCACCTGCTGGGGGCTCAGAGACTTCTCAGTTGGCTCACATTTCCATTCTTTTTTTCCTCTTTCCCCCAGTTGTTTTGTTGCTCAGAAGTTATATGGTCTCTTCTCGAGAACAAGGTTTCTCTAGTAAGATGGTCAGTGTCTAGTGCTCTGTGGCTCTGCCTATTGCTCTGGCAGTGCTTGCTCAGAGCAAATTCACTTTACATTTGAAACACAATTGCTGTACTGGTTCTGTTGTCTCCTGTTTGCAAAAATGAAGGGATTTCCCATGCTCCCTAATACAAATTCATGATCTAACCATAAGATTTGACAATCTTGTCTAAGAAAGACCTGATTAGATGCTGACTTACATGGAAACAATTTAACATGTTTTAATTATATTTTCTTTCAGTGCAATGGTGACTCTTACTTTGGAATAAATATTTCTTAATGAGAAATATTTAATAAGCAATTTTCTGTTTTAATTCTGCTTGGACTGGTTTATTTTACTTTTGTCCAGCTTGAATAAAATCCAAGATAAGGCTGTGCATAAGTCTTATGCAAAATAATATCCACTGAAATTTAATTAGGTTATTTTTATCTACATTTTTGTGTCAACGACCATATCCTTTCTATGTTCTTCACTAGCTGATTATATGTGTCAAGCATCACAAGTAAAGGGTACGTTGGCCTTCATCATAATAAATATAAATAATTCCTTTTGTAATCCTTGGTGTGTTATTAGATAATTTGTTGAAAAATTCCTGTTAATATTTCTTTTTGTCTCTTCTCTGTATCATTTCATCAGCAGTAGTTCAGAAAAATATGTCAAAATTGTTATGAAAAAACTCACTATTTGTATGAAGATTTGTAGAAAAAGATGTTATGAGGAAAATAGAATTATGCTTTTCATCAAGGAATGTTAATATCTCTGTATCTTGATTAGGAGCTGCTTTGTCTCTGAAATGTCAGGCCCGCCTGGGGATTAAGAAACAGCCACTGGCTGTTGTCACATGGGATGTGGATAACATCCCAGTGAAAAGCCTTGTTTCTTCAAGATTTCATGAAGAAACTCATTTGTAAGTGCATATAACACAGAATAATCTTTCTTCTATGCAAGCTGTGCCTAGCCATTGAAACTGATGGTAACAGCTCTTTCTCTTTCTATTAGTTTTGATGGACATGAGCAAGTATACTATGAAGAGACCACTTTGAATATTACTGAAGTAAAAAAGGAGGATCTGCAGTCAAATTTCACATGTATAGCATTGAACACAATGTACAACAGAAGAGTCACGGTGACATTACAACTCAAAGTGCAATCTAAGGGTAGGATTTTTAAATTTTGATTCTTTACAATTTGCACTTAGTTTGAAATATGTTGGTGACTTTATTTTATTATTTGTTTCAGATAGTAAAAAAGTTTCAGTTATTAGAAGCAAAACCAGTCTGCTTCTTCCCTACAGGTTCCAGCCAGTTGCAAAATTCTCGTGGCTAAGTCCTTGGGGCTGGCGAGAGAGGGAGGCATTATTCAAACAGTATCAGCAAGAGATGAATTATGCAGAGCATGAATGTATCAGCTCTGTGATAAGAATATCCTGTTTCTAGGATATTTCTCCACTGTGACAAATCAAACTATTGTTTCTAGTGTAAAAGAGTGGCAGAAAATAGGCAAACTTTAAATGCAAGGGTTTCAGCTGCTGGTTTGCCAGTTTGTATGCCTTCCTTACTATACTGCATCCACTGTAGTGCCCTTTTTGGACTGAATGCTATGTGAATCACCTACTCAGAATCACTCTTTATTTTCTCTGAGTACTGCTGTGTTCCCTCTGCGCCACACAGAGGTGTGAGTAGCACTTCAAAGGCTTTCCCTTGTTCTGGTTCTAGTGGTAGCTGAAAGAGAAGGAAAGTCCAGGGCAGTAAATGATGGGGACAGGGATGATCCTTAGCTCATATGGGAATTTTATTTTTTAATAGGGATAGCCAGATCCCTAAGCAGTGTTGTCAACACCTGTGAATCAGATTCTTATAGCAGAAAATGCTATTTTCTCTGTGGAGGCTCAAGAAGCAGCTGTGATCAATCGTTTTCTTTTTCATCCCTTCAGATATGCTGAACCACCAAGAATCATGGAATCATAGAATTATTTGGGTTGGAAGTAACCTTAAAGATAATTTAGTTCCAAACCCCCTGCCAAGGTCAGGGACACCTTTCACTAGAACAGGTTGCTCAGAGCTCCATCCAACCTGGCCTCCAACACTTCCAGAGATGAGGCATCCATAGCTTCTCTGAGCAGCCTTTTCCAGTGCCTCACCACTCTCACAGGAAAGAATTTCTTCCTAATATGTAATCTAAAATTACTCTCTTTTCTTGAGGACTTTGAAAGTAAATGTCAAGACATTTAACAGGGGTTGGTTTTCTGTAAGAGTGTGGTGGGAAGAGTAAAATCAAGTGTACTGTGATCACAGGATGTGCACAGACCCATGCCCTGCTGTATTCTTGGCTGCTCATGACTTTCTACAGGATCACGGCTTCAAAGCCTAGACAAATTTCCTTGCTGTAGCCTAGACCAGAAGGGATGTAGGTGCATTGTAACAGCAGAATAGCACCCAGCAGGAAGATGGCAGGAGATGTTTTGGTTGGATAGGCAAGTTTGAGTGCAGCATCACTCAGGAAGCTGGAAGCACACCAGCTCTGCACTGAAGTACCTGAGTGTGGGAGTGTACTTGCAATGAGAGGAAAGGAAACTGAGTAATAGGTTCTGCTCACTAGTTTATCAATACAAGTCCCTTGTTGGCCCCATATTACAGACTAGATGAAGGAGAGTATATAGCATATCCTGTCTTTATCCCATGACTCATTGAATTTAATTTCTGTTATAGAAAAATTATTTTGTTTTTTATTTATAGGTCTTCAGTAAATATTTGTGAATGCTCTTGACTCTGACCCTGCTTTCACTGCTACCTTTTTTTGTATGGATATCTGTGCCCTTTTCCTTGTTGCTGCTGTTGACAAGGTGTCTGCTTCTGCTCCTCAGCACTGTTGGTGTCAGCAATGCTATGTCCAGAAGTGGCTGTGCTCTGCTTTAATTTTCTTCACTCAGTCCTTTCACAGCTCAGCAATATTTATGCTAAAGCAATGCTGCTTGTTTTTCAGAATAATAAAAATGCTATAGGATTCGCTTGTGCTTCTTATCTTGTAAATGTGTAATAAAGATGTGCACACTCCTTTTTTTTTTCATTTTTTTGTGTGTTTGCATTTAATAAGAAAAAAAATTCCAAACATATGATTGCTCCTTAGTGTTTCCCACAGCACAACTTGTGTCTGCTAGCTACTATCCTGTAAATGTTTTTTTTTATACAGTCATTCAAAGCAGAGATAAAGTTCAGCCCAAAGCATCAGCTCTGTTCTTCCTCAAAGATGTTTAATGCTAAAGCTAACCTTTTGGCTCGTATTTTGTAGACTGATGTGGACAGGAACTCTAGACCCAGATATCTGCCTTTACTGTCTGGAAATGCATCCACCTTAGAAGCCAGAGAAGATAGGAAATACTGCTGCTCTTCCGGAGTTTGTCTGGAACTCCTTCAAAAGTTGCTTTCTGACGTGTTTTCTCTGGCCTTTCCAATATTAGTCCTTGTGAGCTGAGGGTTCTGTATTCCCATTGCTCTTGAATATAAATAGAAGATGGCTTACTCATTAACTCAGCTGCTAAATGATGCAGTAAAGTCAAATGGAACAACAGGATCTATTCAACCTTTTTCAGGGGCTTGTGGTACTTGCCCGCAGTGTGCTGAATGTTCACTAGTGTATTAAATTAGTGAACGTTCATTAGTTTTTTCCAGAGAAATGAGAGGCTAAGCCAGCATTACTGGGAATTGAGCCTGCTCTTCCAGGAAGACACCTCTTGTCTGACACATTACAAACTGCATGGGCACATTGCTTCTTTTCCAGCCTTGTTCCAATCACTGCAAACCCAAATATAAACAGCGTTTTTTAGGTTCGTAATTGCAAAAGTTGATGTTGGAACCTGTCTCTTCTCTAGATGTTTAAGGAGACTTAATGCAATACACCAGTAATTGTAATGTTATGATGAGCACACTGTTAGCAAATGCATCAGTAAGAAACAACATCACACTCTGATGCTTGGGTCAGGCACTCCAGGTAGTGAAAGGGGTTTTCTTAGTTTGTGTGTGTGTGTGTATTGACCAGGAAAATGGATCAAATACTAAAATTTGAAGGGGTTAACAAAGATGAAGCTCCTTCACAGGCATCATGTGACACTTAAAAATATGGCCAAACTCCACTTTAGAAAGAACTGGTTGTTTTCTTGCCCAATCTTATTGGAAGGTGTTTCCTCCTGATCTAGTTCTGGTGAGGTAAGCTTCATCACAAGCCTACCATTTCTTTTTCCCTTTAAATGCCAAAGAAAAAAATGTAAAGAGTGTGAAAATCTTGTTGAATTTACCTCACATCCTACAAGAGGAAAGGGAAAATGTATTTGTAAAGTATTCATTTCTATACCTTTTCAGCAGAATTTCTCAGGCGCACCCTCCACTAGACCAAATCTCTCAGCACCCCATCCAAGCTATTCTGGAACACTTTCAGGGATGGGGCATCCACAGTTTTTCTGGGCAATCTGTTCCAGTGTTTTATCACCCTCAATGTAAAAAGTGTTTTCCGTATATCTAGACTTAATCTATCCTTAAAAAGTCCTCATCTCTGAGGTAAATGTGGACAGATTCTAGAGCTCTTCCATGAGGGAAATTGGAACTAAAGGGGGTGGCTCCTTTCTATCCCAATTTTTCTTACTCATCATTTCTATTACATGCTCCTTGACCCTTTTGAAAGGAAAAGGCAGGAGAGAACATCATCTGACTTCAGCATAGTTTATTTTATTTTTGTGACCAGGACATGCTCTGTTTTCCTGCTTGTCTAGCTCTATCTTAGTTCTTATATTGCAGATTTCATTACTTGCACATGCTCTTTGTATCCTCTTGTGCCATCATGCCAGAAGCCTCCATTTGTCCTTTTGTGGATTTTCATGGGTAGGCTTAGACATTTCACAAAATGGTTATGTTATTACCAGTTTTTAAAAGTTACAAAGTACTTAAACATCATTGTCAGCTGTGGTTTTTAGCATAAGTAGGTTTGGATTAAACAAAGTGAATATTAATTATATACTGCATAATATGCTTCTAGTTCAGGGGTCTATGAGTTGGCTATGCTAGCAGGGGAAGGAAAAAGCTTTGCTATCTCTGTTTTGAGCTCCTGAAAGCTGTAACAGAAGTGAGGATATGGGGCTAAAGCTTCAGCCCATGGGTTAACTTCTCTGTGGCTAACAATATATTCCTCTACTTTGCAGAGGTTCTCCCTAATGTCCTTCTGATCACAGGATCTCTAGTTCTGCTAGGTGCAATAGCAATCTCAGTTATCCTTTACCTGTCTTTCCGAGTTGATATTGTCCTGTTGTATCGGGAGATATTCCAGCCCTATTCAGTCAAAGATGGTAAGTAAGATCTGAGAAAGAATGTTTAAAAAAATAAAATGACAAATCATAGAGAAAATAATTTATTTGATAGTTGCTGACTCATGACACCTGAGCCTGATTCTTCTCTTTCTTACACCTTTAGTAAAGAGAAGTTATACATAGCTCTGCAAGTGCTTTACATTCACTTGTTCCCTGGGTTTTGTAGTACTGAATTACATAAAAAAGAGATTAAGTCCTCATTTTGTAGTTTTTTTAAATGAAAGTATTTGCCATAAAATACTGAATGATGTTGAAAATCTGATTTACAGTGCTATTAACTTTACTTGTTATGTGCTCTCTAATGCAAAGGAACAAACCTGATAGCTAACGTGTTAAAAGCATGTTAGAGCAACACAGTGTTTGTAGGCCAAAAACAAAGATACCAATAGTGTGGAAGACATTTCTGGAGGAATGCATCTCATCTAACTTTATTGGTTGCTTTCAGCTCAAGATTCAGACCTCTACACTTAGTTGTATGGAATGAAAGGGCAGATATGCAAGTTTCCATCTTAGACGTGAAACCTGGAGATCTGTGGCTGGGTCCAGCTGTCTAGCCATAAGCAGTGGGTGCTGTTGGGGCTGCCTTAGGGCTGAAGTGAGACTGAGCCCCTCTGCAGGGGACAGCTGAAGGGCAGGCAGTGCCTAATGACGTGATGAGGTACATGGTTTTAAGAGACCAAATCCAACTAAATGGACAATTTTAAAATCTGAAGCTGACTCTTACCACAGATGTCTGCATGGTAGATATCTACAGCTGATCTAGTAACTTATCTTCTCATGAAAGAAGTATGATTTTTAGGACAGTTTACATGTAAGTATATTTTATGATGAAATTAATCAGACTCTGGAAATGGACATTTCTTTATTATTACAGAATCATAAAATCACAGATTCACAGAATCAATGAGGACCTCTGCAATCATCGAGTCCAATCTGTGACCAAACACCACCATGTCAGCTAGACCAGTGCCTTTTCTAGCCTTTCCTTAAACACTTCCAGGGATGGTGACTCCAACACCACCCTGGGCAGCCCATTCCAATGCCTAATCATTCTTTCTATGAAGAAATTCTTCCTAATGTCCAACCTAAACCTCTCCTGGTCCAGTTTAGCACTGTGTCCTCTTGTCCCACCACTGGTTGCCTGGAGAAGAGGCTAACTCCCACCTGGCTACAATCTCCTTTTGGGTCATTATGGAGAGCAATAGGGCCAAACCTGAGCCTTCTCTTCTCCAGACTAGATAACCCTGGCTCCCTCAGCTACTCCTCATAGGATTTGTTGTTAGAATGGTTTGAGCAAGAGCCTCAGCAACAAAAGAAAGGATATGGCCATTTCTACCAGAGAAAAAGAAACATTTGGGATTAGAATAAAAATGCTGTAATGCAAAACCTAATTTAGAGAAATGAAATAAATACTTGGCTTTGTATTTGGTTCTGATTGTAAGACTGTTTCCTAAGAAATGGGATTTTCACTCAGGAGTATGGTATATTGTGGGAATGATGAATAAAATCTTCAAGATGGAAAAATTTAAATGGAATATCTTGTGCTGAGAGACAAAGCCTGTTAATAGTGAGATGTATCACTGAAATAACAAATGCTGGGCTTCATCACTATATCATGTTAATATGCATCCATCAGCTGAAACCTTACTGCATATGCTTTGGAATACAGCCTTCACAATACAAAGGCCAGGTTCTCCAAAGTTACAAACACACAGGACAAAATAATTGAGCATGGAAACCACCAAATATGCACAGTCTTTGGTTTCCAGATAATATATATTATTCAGATGGGCTGGAACTGCCTCTTAGATCTATTTCAGTGACTGATATTTTTATTTCTCTCCTACTTTTTGCAATAGACAGCTCTAATTCATGTTAACACAATACTCCTTCCTCTTGTTTTGCCTTATAGATGGGAAAATATATGATGCATATGTTATCTACCCCAAAAACCACACCAGTGAAGCTAATTTTGTGGAATATTTTGTTTACCAAATCATGCCAGATATTCTAGAAAATAAATGTGGATATAAATTGTGTATTTATGGGAGAGATATATACCCTGGAGAAGGTAAGGTGCAGATCTGATAATGCACTAAATTACTTGTCATGCTTGAGCAAATTGTTATTCTAGTCCCTTTTAGGAGTATAGGAGGTCACTTTTCATTCCTGACCTTGAAGCTCACCTCAGCAGCCATCTGTTTGCTCTTTCAGGCCAGGTGTCACAAAGGGCACTCTGTGCTTCCCAGTGTGCTAGTAAAAGCAAGCTACAAGGAAGTGGCACAGACTTCTTATCATCTTGGAACTCACAGGAAACATAACCCTGAGTGTGACTCTTTTAAACATACACTTGCTCTTTGGAAAGTCTAACTCTGTGCAGTCATTACCTGGGCAAAGCCACAACCAAACCGTGTGTGAGCTGGCTTGGCTGACTACGAGACAAGGAAGAGGAGAAATCCACAAACTCAGCTGAGGAAGCACCTTTTCTGTTATCACTCAGGAGTTTGCAACCATTTATGAGGGTGTTAGAGTCACACGAAGTCCAGCTTCTTTATAACAGACATGTTCTATTTTCCCTTCACACAATTCCCAGCATTAGTTCAGGAGAGAATTGGTATGCTTTATTCCTGCTTTCTTGTCTTCCAGGATGAAATCATGTTAATTAATCTGTGCTAATTTCCATATAGACACCCTTCACACTATTGTGTATGACTGCTGCCACCTAGGTGCTTCTGCTCTTTTCCAGAGCTGACTTGTCTGTTTATCTTGTGCTCTGGTTCTTCCATAGACTGGATTTTCTCTCTCTGTCAGTGAGCAGGCATGAAGCCTAAGCTGGTGCATTTTCTGTTTCACATTTCTGAAATCATCTGCATTAGGCCAGGTGTCATTCATCTGCCCTGAGCTGAGGCTGAGGTCTTTGATGTCTTTCTCTTCTGGAAAGTTGTGAAAGGGGTGCCTGGCCTTGGGAAAAACAAAGGTAAAGAAAAGCTGCAAAAGCTGTTGAGCCAGACCATTCCCAGATCCAGCACAAGGAGCTACAGTAGGTCACAAAACTGTCAATGGCAAAGTCTTAGGCCACTTGCAGTGGTCTGACAGCCCCCAGCAAGGAAGAGAGGGTACATATGGAGCTGGCTGATGCATCTGCAAATCAGCTGGTTTGTTAAATACTTGGTACATTGAATTTCCTCAGCTGGGCTCCCACTTCCTTTCTTTTCCCGTGATGCCCAGCATCACACTGATCAGCTCTCCCTAACATGGCTGTGGGAAATTCAAACACCTTCAGTTGTGCTGGCACACAGATGCCCTGAAAGTCTGGGTTTACCCCTGCAGGGTGAAGACCAACACAATGCACAGGTTAATGTATAAATTAGCACACAATAACTCAGGACAATTCACTGTAATTAACCCCACCTGAAAATAAATGTCTTAAAAGCAAGTCAGCCAAAAGTCTCCTAATGACTAGTATTCATGGGTAAGTATTGCAAGACCATCTTGAAGGCATTCAACATGTTACAACAGAATTCCTCACATGGAGACTGTGGATCAAACACAATTTTGGTACAGTCAGACCTACTGAGCTTGACCCTAGGTCACTGGCCTAGAAATTCCTAACAATACTTAAAAACAGTGAATATATTAATATTTCAACCAAAAAACCCATTTGAAATGAAAGCTTTGTGTTTTGGGCTTTGTGCTTTTCTCTCTCCCTGCCCCACTGCCTCTGGTTGGTTGTTGGTTTTTTTTGTCTTTTTGAGGCATTTAGGGGATAAAGCCTTTTTCTAATAAATAAACAAACTGTATCAGACTGAAATGAGATAGAAATTATGTCTGGTTACAAAGGAATTAAAATGGAGTTTTCCATCTCAAAAGAATTTTGAAAGAAATATCAGTGTCTCATCATTTTCTTGTACATTGCTAGATGCAGTCAGTGCAATTGAGAAGAGGATGCAGAAGAGCAGACGGTTGATCATCCTGCTAACACACCAGCTGATTAATTCTAAAGAAGATGCTTATGATCAACACATTGCTTTATACAATGCCCTCATTCAAAATGACACAAAGGTGATCCTTCTGGAAATGGAGACAATTGGGACTTATGGGAAGCTTCAGGAATCTCTTAGGTTTATTATTAAGCAGCAAGGTACCATTAAATGGAAAGAGGAGCACATGGTGCACCCACAGTCACCCAATTCTAAGTTCTGGAAACAGGTGAGGTACCAAATGCCACTGACACACAGTCCCTCACACTCAGCTAGCACCAGGTGAACAGCCTTGGAAAACAGGATGGACTACAAACCCACAGCTCTTTTTCCTTTCAGAAGGTGCATGACTGTACAGTCTGTACAGTCTGGCTGTATTTTTAGAACTTTTTCCAGTCCTTCAACTGAGTAACAATGGGGAAAATTGATGGAAGAGGTCTAGGAAACTGAGGAAACATTTTATAGGTATGAGAGTTCTGTAAAGAACTAATTCTAGATTGTGTGGAGAATTTTGCATGTCACAGAAAACCAAATACTCTTTGTATCTATACTCTTTCTATAAATGGTTACATATATATCAGAAAGTTATGACTGTGAATAACTGAATGCCTTGCAGGTTTACTTCATCTTTCTAATGCAGTTGATAAAATATAAATGCCTTCTGCATTATTTGACTAGAAAGTATAATGTGTATTTGCAACTAGAAAGTATAATGTTATGCTTTTCTCAACTTTTATTTTCTGACACTTATTCCTTTTTTATTCAATAGCAATACAAGATGAAATTTTATTTTTCCTTTGTATGGATGACTCACAAAAGGGTCTTTTGAGACTGATGTGAATACAGTGTTAAGGGAAATAAATACACTGATATATCTATATATCTAAAAATAGAATGTGTTGTTATAGGGAATAAATGCCCTGATATATACACACATATATATATGCAATGTGTATAACATGTGTATACACATGTATTATATGCATTGTTAAGGGAAATAAATGCACTGATACATATAAAGGTATTTTATATGCACTTTAAAATATTTTATATATATCTATTAAAATTAATCTCACACAAAGGGGAAATTTTAAATCTTTCTGGTACAATAATCATGCTGTTACTGTAATTATTATCTCCAGATAGAAATAACATATTAAAATTTAGGATGTTCTTTTGATACACTGACAGCATTCCTTTAAACTACTGAAATAAACAGACTGCTTTTTTATAACAAAAATTATTCACCTTTTTTCCATGCTTTGGCTTCATGTGTAGTTATACTTTCTGATAGGAAATAACCTTAGATGCAAAGGTCAGAGCCAAATCTCCTTCTAGCTCCAGGGAGCAGGAACATGATGTATTCTAGTACAAGTATCCCTGCAAACTTTAATCTTTTTAGATTTTCAAATCCAGGAAATCTTTACTGTCAGAGAAGGCTTAGTTTTCAGCTTTAGACTTGCTATAGAATAGACTTAAAAGAGAAAATTAGCTGCAGAACACTCATTGTTACCGAGTCCAGGATTACAAACAGGCAAGTTCTTTCCTTTTACTGTAAGTTTTTATTGAATATGGATCTTCAGATGGGTATTTGGAGCAGAAAAAATGTGCATAAAATATATGTATAGATATTTTTCAGCATTCAATTAAAAGATCTATGGCAAACTAGACAGTTTTTCACTAATGAGTTGTATTTTCAAGTGTTCATTCACTCATTGCTCACTTCACCACAACTATAAAGCATGAAATGTTGCATTTTGTTATTACCTCATTAGATGGTGTGCAGTGTTGGGTCCTGTTCCTAAAGATACCTCTGGATAAACCTTACTGTCTCTGTGGAGGCCCCACAAGATGGACTCATGCCAGTGTGAGGCTTGGTTTATTCCTACAGTACCATTTCTTCCCATGGAGAGCATACCAACACTAAGGCATATGTAAAAGCAGGAAAGCCTGTTGCTATAAATGATGAAGATTTTCCACATAAGCTACTGAGCAAGACAGAATATTCACTTCCAAGATTATCACAGGATAAGTTTTTAATGCAGTTTGAATCCTGGGCTTGTAATGAACAAGAAAGGATGATAAGCGAGTATCTTGGAAATGAAAAGTCTAGAATGACTTTTGAAGCTGGAAAAAGATGAGGAGAAGGTACAATGAGGATCAGTAATGAATCAAAACTACTTGGAATATACGGATGTGTCATTGACTTCTGTTAGCCAGGCATAGAGTTATGGTGGTGAAAAACAAACTCACTACATGGCTCTTGTGGTGATGCTACTTTTTTTCAAGTTTCATGGTCAGCCCAGAAAAAAAAAAACAAGAGGAAAATAATTCTTATTGTGGTTTGCCAGGAGTGAACAAAATGGCCTTGACAGAAAGAAAAAGGGCAAATTCAGAGAGTGGCAAAGAACATTTACAGTAGCAGGGGTGAGTATGTGACAGTAATAATGACTAAAAATGCTGCAGTTGTCACAGGTTTTTTGGGGTTTTTTTGTTATTCCTTGGTGTTTAGTAAAGAAATATGAGATATGCATCAAAATGGACATCTTCTTCAGATGTTACCATATTTGTAATGTTAGAGAGAAAGCACAAAAAGAACTGTGCAATAATTTTACGGCATCATTAATATATCAGCACCACCGAGGTCACATCAGGAGTCCTGTGTTCAGTTCTGGACTCCTCAGTAGGAGAGAGGCATGGACATTCTGGAGTGAGTACAGCAAAGGGCCATGAGGTTGGTGGAAGGATTGGAACATCTTTCCTATGAAGAGAAGCAGAGAGAGCTGGGACTCTTTAGCTCAGGGAGTCAGGCTCATCTCAGTGATGCCCAATGACAGGACCAGAGGCAATGGGTGAAAACCTAAAAACAGGAGGTGCCCTCTGAACATCAGAAAGGTTTTTTTTAATGGTGAGGGTGAGCCAGGACTGGCACAGGTTGCCCGGGGCTTGATTCTGGCCAATCTTGAGCAGGGGGTTTCACTAGATAACTTCTAGATGTGTCTTCCATCCTCAGTCATTCTATGATATGCAGCTTACAAACAACCTAGATTTTAAAAAACATTTTTTTAATTTAAATTGTCTTTCTTTACACAAAGAAGTCTGCCTTCAGGGAATAACAGAATGATGGTCTACCCTGCCCCCCACTCCCCCCCAAAAAAGAGTATTCTTTCAACATAGAAATAAATAAACATAGAGATAATAACATAGGAATAAACAGAGAACACTTATAGAAGATTCAGTTTGGATGCTTTAAGCTTAAACTAAATGGCACCAAGGCAATTTTGTTGCTGAATTATATTGTCCACGAAGAGTTTTAACGTTCTTTAGTTTCTGCCCTGTGCTTCTGTGGTTTTGGCCCCTCAAGGGACTCTGGAGAGCAGATCTGCTTTCACTTCTTAATAGAGCAGAGTCATCCTGCCCTCTCGTGGGTAAACAGGCACTCAGAGATTCTGACCAGCTAGAAATCCTATAGGGTTGAGATTTGATGTTCCTACAGCTCACATGGTTGTGGAGCCCAAGAGGCTCGCCACTTAAAGGAAGTTTTTAGAAGTTTTTGGGAGTTTTCATAGCAAGCTATTATTTATAATACATGCAACATTAATATCTTACAGCATTGGACAAAGCCTGTTCGGAAGATGATGTGTAAAATTGATAGGATATTAAATTGGATGTGCAACTATATGTTCCTTACTCTTTCAAGGGTTGAAAAACTACAGCTCTTGTTTTAGACACAAATCATGCATATCCAGCTGTGTATTTGACAGTGGGAGGACATGGATGCTGCATATCTTGTATTGACCAAGGTCCTTGACACAGTCTCTGCTAGACAGACAAATCCACAAAAGTGATCAGAAAAACTCCCTGTGGGACTAACAGGTTGTGACCAGCATACAAACCTCAGCTCACAGCTAATCACTAGAGGCACCCCTCAGGGAGTGATATCGGTACTGGGAATGTTTACCATCCTTATTGATGACCTCAACAATGGGACAGACTGCACAACCAGTGATTTTTCAGACAGAAAATTGAACTGGGAAGGAATAGTTGACCCACTGGAGCACAGGGCTGCTGTTTTGGACAGCAACTTGCTGAAGAAATGAACTGATGGGAAGCCCACAAAGTTCAATCCAAGGCATGTGCAAAGTGCTGTATCTGAGATGGAATAAACCCATTCAGCAATGCAGCCTGGAGGTCAACCTAATGCAAAACAGCTTTGCAGAAATAGGCTGGATGTCCTGGTTGACACTGAAGTGAACACAATTCAGCAGTGTGTCCTTGTGACTGAGGTGACAAACAGCTCTCTGCACCTTACTAATGAGAATGTAATTGTGGAAAGTGACTATTCCCCTGAATGCAGCATTTGTGAGACCATCTCTGGGGCACTATGTCAAGTTTTGGGCTCCTCAGTACAAGTGAGGTACTGACATATTGAAGTCCAGGGGAAGACCATCAATGGATCATACAGGGAGAGGACAAGAGGCCCTGTTTCTACCTACAATAATCTAATGAAAAGACAGAGAGAATGGATGGAACCAGACTATTCTCAGATGAGCCCAGAGGTGGGACAAAAAAGTAACTGAGACTAATTAGAACATAGAAAATTTATATTACATATTAGGAAAAAAAAATCACCATATGCTGTGAACAAAAGCTGGAACATGTGCCCAGAGAAGCTGTGGAATCCCCATCCTTGTAAGTTTTCAGGTCTCATTTTTGGGCACCCTGAGGAGGGGCTGGACCTGAAGACTTCCAGAGGTCCCTTCAAACCTGAACTATCCTGTGATCCTGTGATGCGGAGGAAAGTTTGAAGGTGTCCAACTTCTGTATTTTAAAATTTCTGAGAAACATATGAGGCTCTAACAGACAAATTATCAGTTTGTAACCTGCTTTTTTGACACTAGGGGAAGATAATGCTGAAAAATTATTGAATATGACTTAACGTGTGCTAGAAATTAATATAACTTGTATATAGAGATAATAGATGTAGTTTAAGGAGGACTATTGCCACCTAAGAGCAAACAGGTTTAAACTGTGGTTACAGGAGTTGGATGTGTTGCAATTTATGACGGAAATAGTTTCAGTTTTTCAGTTAGCACCTCGATATAGTTTATGCTGGATGGAAAGGAAGATGTGAAAAACTGTGTGAAATAACTGGTCTTCTCTAACTGATTCTCAACTGGTCAGGTTGTCAGATCTTCATTCAAAAATCTGTTTTCCAATCTTAGTGCAACCTTTCATCTTCATCATGACATTTTCAAAATTAAAATCTAAGATGTAGCTATTTTTAGTCAAGTTACATATCTATTACCAGACTATGACTTCTCCATTAAAATTGTATTAGTCTAAGAACTAAAAAGTGTAAAGTTTATTCTCCTTTCACATATGTTCACATATCACAGAGCTAGCTAACTAGTGTTTTCAACATTAGTTGAAAGGACCAATTGAACACAGCATTTTCTGCAATGCAGATTAAAGTTTGAAAATTTGAGAGTATTTCAAAAGAATATGAAAGCAAATAAATGCAAGAAAAGCTCATGGAAAATATTGCTGTAAAGGACTGAGACAAAAAAAGAAGTTTCCAAACTGTCAGCATGAAGAGAGTCTGTGAAAGTAAAAAGCTGATGACATTTTATTTTATCATTTTATTTGGTGGCTGCTAAATAGTTTCCAGACTGTCATATAAAATCATTATCATCTTTATGATATCTGCTTTCTTTTAGGTTTTAAAATCAAGTACTAAGTCATAAAACCAAAAGCACTGCAAAGTATCTTCTACATATTTTTAAAGCAGTTATAGTTAGTTAGATCCTTAACTTACTTTCCTGGAATTGTGCTGATTTTCATTATGCAAAGGTCTAATTTTTGCTTCATTCTGTGATGAGGAAAACAAATGAGATGAGACAGTAAAACACCCCAGTGTTTCCTTGCCTCAGCTGTGCAATGAAAATATGCAAGAAAGCCTGCTCTGTGTAATCCCTCCCTCCTTTTAAATGTAACCTGCTTGTTTTACCTCCAAACTGTCCCCTCCTGTTGAAATTGGGAACTTTTGCATTAGCAGTTGTCCTGGGTAAAAAACCCAAAATGTACCTGTCAGCAAGCAAATTTCTGGAGATGAAAAGGATTCCTGAGGGAATTATTTTTTCCTGCTGTTATCAAACTAACTTTATTTAGAAGTATAGTGAATCATTGCACACTACTTAGCAGATAAACCATTCATGGAATTAACAATGGCAAGCATTCATTTACTTAGGAACAGGACTCAAACAACTATGCCTGCCAGAAACCCCTGGTGGAACCACAGTTCCAATATACCAACATTTGGCTAACAAGCAAACTCAACTAATCGCATGATGGCTTATTTAGAAGTGAATACATACACTCACTTTGCAGCAATGGAGCTTCAAAATGTTTCATGTCTTGAAAGTTTCCATTATTCTCCCCTTGAAGGGGGTGGTAGCATAGAAAAAAAAAATAGCACTGAAATGGGGACATTTCTCAGGAAAACAGCGTAGAATCTTATCTTTTGCCTTATAGAGATAAGGATATATTCCTGCACACCATAGTTTGGAATTCTTTTTGGGGGGATTTTTTTTTTCTGTGTGTCTTTTGAGGTTTTTGCGAGTACCAACCTTTCAGTGTTAGCTCTTTGAACGTCCTCATTCTCAAACCAGGCGGCGAGGTGAGGAGGAAGCTGTAGCAGAGATAAAACTCGGTATACTCAGCCGAATATATTTGTTCTTAGCACTCCGTCCTACCTCCAGCACGCTCCATGGAAAAGAGTCCTACAATGAGCGTTCAGCGGAGGAAGCGGCGTTTCGGCTGAAGACAACGGAAGACATCACCTCCTTACGCTTTTTCCTCCCCTGAAAGGTTGTGAGAGGAAAGAGACACACACTCCACCCCCGTCCGCCTCCTAGAAAAGCCGATCATCACCCGCCGTGCCCCCGAGCCGAGCCGGGCAGCACCGCTCCGGGCAGCACCGCTCCGCTCCGGGCAGCGCCGCTCCGCTCCGGGCAGCACCGCTCCGCTCCGGGCAGCACCGCTCCGGGCAGCACCGCTCCGCTCCGGGCAGCGCCGCTCCGCTCCGGGCAGCACCGCTCCGCTCCGGGCAGCGCCGCCGCCCGGCCCCGCTGCGGCCAGGTAGGGAGGGCAAAGGCTGGGCGGACACCTCCTTCTCCCCCGGCTCCCCTGCCCCTCTCAGGACATCCCTGCGGGTGTGCGGGACGTCTCCGGGGCACCCTGCCCGTCCCCAGCCCTGCCCGTCCCCAGCCCTCTCTCTCTCCCCAGCCCTGCCGCGCTTCCCTGTCCGTGGCACCGCCCGGCGCTCCGCAGAGTCCCTTTCCTCGGACACATCTGTCCAGGGCCCATGCTGTACTTTTTCCTTATTACCTAGCTGTCATAAACAGTTTGGCCCTGAAAACGGCTTGTTTCAACACACAGCCCCCGTCGCCGTCTCTGCGCTGTCCGCAGCCCTTTTCGTCACACCTGGGTGGCTTTGGAGGAGGATGGGCTCCTTCAGCGCTGTTGTAAGCGGTAGGAGCAAAAGATTATGCCTAAAACATTTGTGTATCAGCTCTCAAATGTCTCGTTTAGAAAAAAATATTAAAATTAAGGACTTGCTATTAGATTTCCATTAATGCTAGTAGAAATTAATTTCTAACATCTCCCTTTTCTGTGTTCCTTCCTGCAATCAACAGTTCTTTCCTTTTTCAGAAGGTTTTTCAAGCTGAAATATCTATGTATTGACTCACTTGCTGAGAGAGACAGCTCTCTGTTTCAGTGATGAATGAGATTCAGAAGTGTTGTAAGTTGAAGCTGCAGCTCTCTGGAGTTTGGAAGACTCTCTCTCCATCCACTTTCCACCCGGCAAGACTTGCATAGTAAGTAAACAGCTTTGCTTATGTTCTTTGAAATTAAGACAGATTTTCATTTTTACCAAGAGATTGCAATCCTGGAAGAATGGTGCTTGGATCTAGCGTGGTTAAGACAACTGTTTGTTAAATATTTTTGTTTTCTTCATCAAGGCTGCACAAGTTATGGCACTGTGTGGTAATATTTTAAAAATACTTAAATTCCGTAAGAAGCCATTCTTAAAGCAGAAAGACTAGTGCTTTCCTTCCTTGACCCAAGATAAATGTTAGAACAGTCTCATGTTCAGAAGAATCTGTTGTGGTTTTTTTTGTAAAAAGGAAGTCACAACCCTTCAGGACCAAATTGAGTTTTCCAGAAGTGTTGATCAAAATTAGTTACTTGTCCAAAATAGAGGATCAATCACTTCTATGCTCCATTTCATTCAAAAATTGTCTGGTGATTCTAGAAAAGTGGGCAATAATTTTAATGGTGCACAATTTTCTCATTCATGAGACATTGGTAATGCCCTTTACAGAATTTAAACTTTTGGTTTGTTTAAAGGTTTTGCTGGTTTCACAGTGACACAAGCATTTTTAAGAACCATATTTTATTATTAAAACTCCATCAGTGGTATTAAACATGTATAAAACTTAAAAAATGCTTAAATCTATTGTCACTTTGACAATTATTGTAATTTTGTCCATTAGTATTTCTGTTCTCCTTTATTAGGTAGAGAATCTTTGCTTTTACTTTAAAATAAGTCTCCATTTTTTCTGAAAATTAAAAATCTTATTCTGTTTCTCAAAGATTCTCTCTGGATTTGCTGACTTTCCCTAAAAGCACTTTTCTTTTTTTCACCTTTTTTCCCTCTCCTAACTTTTCATTGAAGGCTACTCAAACAGTATGGCTCAAATGTTTTAGCCTACAGTAGAAGAATTTCAGACAAATTGATCAGGTTCAACAGCAATGAGAGAGTAAGATTAAGGTCTTGTGTCTTGATTTTTAGTAGTCATGAATCTCAAACCTGGTCATTACTAAGTTGTTTCCATTATATTGTGTGCATTCAACCAACCTTCCACTGTGTGCTGATGTGATAGACCAAGAAAGAAGTGGATTTAGAATTAAAATCTGCTGTTAAATGATTGTATCTTTATGTAGTGGATCATAGTCTTGTAGTCTCTAACAGCTGTTTTTCTTCTGAATGTGATAGGGTAGAAAAGGAAAACAAAATTCAAGAAATTAAAGAGAGAGAGACCCGTCTTTCCTTATGAAGCGTAGGAGTTTGAATCTCCATGTGTAACAAGGAACTGAAATTGCATGTTGCAGTATTCACCAGCCAGACTCCTGTAGCTCTAAATCTGGATCTGCCTACCAGGCCATCTAAAAAAGGATGTGAAACACTTCCTTCATCTCCTTACAGTGCTTTAAGGGATGATGGCACACTTGTAAAGAACTGAGAAGAAAGGTAAGAGAGGGAGGGCAGCTACCCAGTTTGGTGTCCTGGAATACTGCTGGAAATGCAGTGGCCTCCTGCCTCCAGACTCTTCAGGTCACAGGAACTTTCTGACTCTAAATCTTATGGCAGCCTCTTAAAGTTTGTGCTTTCTCAAATTGCAACAGATTTACCCAATAAAAAAGAAATGGATTGCTAATGGGATTTTTTTGGCAGATCTCTCAGATCTCTGAAATATGTCTTGTGTGTGTGTGTGTCTCATTTGTTCATCCATGTTTGGGTCACACTGAGCAAGGTTATCTGTTTTGGATTCAGGGGTTGAACGGAGCTGATTGTGTATCTCACCTGTCTGTTTTGTAAGCAAAACTGAGGCTGAGTCTCAGGAGTAGCTCTGTCTTTGGCTGTCAGTTAACCTTCTCTTCTGAGGAACCTCAGAATGTGCTCCAAGCTGGTCTTGTTCAGTGGTGTTTTTCACTTGTCTTTGAAATCAGTTGACTATACACGAAGAACCTGAATATAGGCTGCTTCTTGTCCTCCCCCTCAGCGGGAATGTTAGCGCTCTCAGCTGGAGCTTATTGCCCCCACAGACCAAATTGTGAAAGAAAATACATGTCTCATTGTTTTCCAACGGGCTCTAAGTTAGCCATCAATGTATCCAACCTACAACATTGTGCTGTTCTCATTGAAGGCAAGGGAAGTTTCCACCAGGTGTTTCTACAAGGTCCAGTCTTGCAAAGTTTATTCTGTTTGTGGAGAAAAAAAAGCACTGTCCTGTCCTGTGGTAGGTATCTGCTGGCTTGGGATTTGAGTGCTCTTGTAATACTGCAGAATGCAACCATTAAATAAGGAAATGGAACAAGGAAACCCTGCAGTGCTTTCTGAATTTGAAATGAAATTGCAAAGAAAAATCTAGATACATTACCTGATGTATGAAAGTAGCTGTTATGATAAAAATATGTTGCTTCCCATTTGGAAAGCCCCCTTCAGCAGCAGGCAATAGTTACACTGCTCACATGCTCAAAGGAATCTGTTTCACTGGACTTGTGGTGAACTATGAACCTTTTCTTTTTGTAGGCTTTCAAAACAAGCAGGAGCAATTCATTTTCATTTTTTTTGGAGAAGAAGTGAGAAGTAACTCGAGAAAATGATGCTCATGATTTTTTTTGCAATGTTGATCATGGAATCTGCCACTGGTAAGTAAAAGTCTTCAATTCAATAATAGAACATTCAAAACATGTGCCAGCTTCTTGACAGTTGCTTGGAGTAGGACAAGTTTCTGTTTTTTTCCAGCCAAGAACAAAAACTTATAGGTTTGGCAATTACAGCCCAGCTCCAGACTTGGGAAATTTGGTCCCAAACACCAAAACTATGAAATGAAAAATCAAGGATGCTACCTGGAGAAACCTGATTGTGTTGTATGTGACCATGACTGTATGAAGAGACATAATAAACAAGAGAGAGTCTGCTTCTTCTTGTGCCATTCAGAAGTGTGGTCACAATAGTTGCTAAACAACAATAACTTCTGAGAACCTCAGGAGAAAGAGAGACTGAAGGCTGATTTTATTTGTGACTCTTAATCCTTGTACATGGCTCCTTTTCTGTGCTTTTAATAACTTCTGTATGCAAAAGTAAATTTGGGAAATTTGTTTGGAAAGGCGGACTTGAAAACTAAATTTTACATACACAATCTCATCCCAAGGCAGTTTTCCAAACATATCTGAAGTTTTTCAGAAATATATCTACATAATGATTCAGTTTTAATTAAGAAGATAAGGAAATGCAAATGTTAATTTATAGGATCTGTGCTTTTATCTCAAACATATTTGTCAAGTCAAACCATATGTGAAGAATTTCTTTCCTCTTCCATTTGTGGCAGCTGCTTTACTGTAGAGCGAGGCCAGATTCTGCCCTTTGAGCCGATGTGATTCTGACACTGTGGACCTCATGTAAAAGAATCACAGAGATAGGGAAATGTCCTTTTATTTTCAGTCCCCTTTTCCTTCTGGTGTTGCTTTGGTAAGACAGAATAAAGGCTTGGAAAACTGAGTTTTTTAGTAAATATTGCAGGAATAAATAAATAAATGTTGCCAAACCATTTTGCTGAAAGAAGTCCTTTTATAAAATACTAACAGCACAGCAAATCACTTTAAAGTCAGGCTAATGCAATTTTCTGAAATAAGTACTTGGCTTCCTAATATATCTTTTTTCTTCTTTCTCTGAAGAGAAGCTGTGCCCCCTTCGTGCCTCCATTGATGTTCTAGAAGGGGAATATTTTTTCCTTTGTTATCTTGAGTCAAGGCAAGAACATTTTCAGGGAGAAGCATACACAATAAACTGGTACAAAGAAAGTATTGGAAAGCAGCAACTGATAAAGGAAACACGCAGAATTGTTTCACAAATGAATTTTCTGGAGTTTTGGCCAGCTGAACTCAGTGACTCTGGGAATTACTCTGTCATTCACAGGTGGGTACACAACACAGTGGGTAAATGTCTTGCCTGTGCACATGTCTATGATGAAGATAATTTCTTTGTCTTGTCTTTTCCATAGCTAGTGGCATCCATATAAAAGGGGCTTAGGGAACTGCATTAACTGCAGTGTCATTTCCCACTTCATTTTACAATAACTATCAAAGTGGACCTGTAATATTTACAAAGATCTATAAGAAGTTTCAGCCTTTTAAATGTTCTGTAAACCTTTTGATAAGGCAGGTAGCATTTTTGCTGGCTTGTGATTAATTACCTAAGAAAAACAAGTGTCAGGCAACCCTTCTGTCCACTGTCAAGAAAAAGGAAACAATTGCTTGTCTTCTTCCCCAGACTTGTTCTTGCTTGCTGTGTTGAGTGGATCTCATGCTATGAGGCTTGCCAAATCATCTAACTGTATAGTAAAGATTAAACACAGCCTAGCTGAACTCTGCTTTCTGTGCAAACCTTTGCCTGTGTGGAGCCATTCAAGGAACAAATGAAATAATTGGATTTGATTTCTTACTGCTGTAGAACACCATGGGTTAAAAGGAGAAATAAGGATGGGCCTCCATTATTTGGTGGCAATCTTCACTGGGACACCTTGAAAGGGACTAAATCAAAGGTTTATTGCACGGAGTTCTTATGACTACTTGCACTAAACCCATAATTCAGCATTTACAATTGAAGCAATTATTCATTTGAAGCAGATCACCCTGCATGTAATGATTTGTGCTGTTCTTCAAATAATATTTTTGAGGTTCTAGCCAGGTTTATAAAGGGTATGGACTGTGGATACTGAAAAATGCTCTCCACATTTTTCCAGAAATATCACAGACTCAAGTTTGATAGTTTACAGTTCTAAGACAGACTTCAATTGTTGATTCCAAACCAACTTGGAAGCTGAAAACATATTTTTGTTTTATTTTTCCATGTATCATTACCATTATCTCCTTGCTGATATTCTTTTAAAAAGTACTGACTCATGGTATATGAAAAGCAAAATATTTTTAATTGTAGGGTAAATATTGAGAAAAATTTTATTCATCTATGTTAAATTCAAGAAGATTTTCTTTAGGGATGATGAACATGGTAGTTTCTCTAGTTTGTTGTGCTGTTTTGTTGTGTTGATCAGTTTTCTGTATGGTCACTTCACAAAAAAGCTATTAAATCTAAAAACTCACTCCAATGCCACCTAATTAGTGTCACAAAATTTTGGCATGGGGAAAGATAGGTGGAGATCATACCGGAATTGCCAGGCTACTGAAGGAGACTGCCATAATGAGTCCAAAATACAGGGCAAAAGAGAAGAGAGCTATGATAATCCCAGCCTTAATTCACAATCATTGTGGGTTTCTGATCACTTTTAATTTTTAAATTTCTGACAGTAAATCCACAGTAAATCACAAGAATTCTATAAAATTACTATGAAAAAGTGTAAACCTCAAAACTGAAGGAGACAGCTTTACATACAGAAGAAGGAGATGACAAGAAAAGAACTGAAGTAAAACTATTAGAATTAAGTTTGTTAAAATGGGTGATTGTTGGAAAACACAAAAATGTCAAAATACTTTATGAAATTTCTTGATTTACCCTTTTGTTTAAGAGAGAAACTCAGAAAAAAAGTTTTGATTCCATCAAAGCATTCATTTGGAATTAAGAGTTTTGATTTTCTCCTTTTTTGTCTTACTCTGAAATATCTTTCTTTCCTTTTTTTTTTTTTAATTTTTAAATTTCTTTCTGTTAGGTCCATATGAATGCTTATTTTCTGTTAGGATCAGAATGATGCCAGAATCTTGCAATCCTCCTGTGGGAGCTCTTTACAGGTCTCACTGCTGGAACAATAGGCATCAGGGGATTTTTTCATGGGATTTTAATGGCATCTTGGTCTTAGTTTATATAATGGTACTCATTATTGGCAGGCATATTAAATGAGTTACATTTCAGTAAATACAGAAGATTATTGCAAAAATTGTTTTCTGCAGAGACAGAGGAGTTTTAGAAGTCTCTGTAGGGAAAAATTGTGGGCTATTGTGGACTACTGAACTTGTTTAAGATTTAATAAGAATGCCGAGTGGAATTACTTTAATTTCAGAGTATTTATAGTAGGTTAAAAGATTTACTTTTGAAAGAAGATATGCTAAGTATATTTTAATTCATCTTTTTAGTTTTTGTATAGAGATAGGTATTTGTAAGCTATACAGGAAATAAGTTTTAAAATACTTATAACTGTTTAGGCAGTTTCAGGGAACAATGTGACAATTACATAAACTGCAGATTTTCAAGAAAAGAAGACAACATGTTGACAGATTTTGCAAACTAATTAAATGTTGGATTTTTTTCTGAAGTGTTACAACTGACAATATGCAAGAAACGAAAGTGATGCAACAATGTTTTTATGATGTTTTAACCACTTATTTTTTGCTGAAAGAGGAACCAGAAGTTTTACAGTTAAACCAGAACTGTCCTGCTGAGACATACATAGATAGCTGAAGTGTGCATGTATGTGTGTTGAAGTGTTCACACGTGTTAGTACACTAGACTTAGGATACAAATTCAGGAATCAATGGACATCACCTAAAGGCCTGAATGTGTCTATCTTCAGCAACATTCTTGAAAATAAAAATTGTACTTGTAGTAAGTGTGGTCAGCAGCAAAAACTGTGTCACGGGTCTTTGGAAAGATCTGTAATTTGTATGGTTTTTTTTTATAGTCTATATCCTGTGGTTGTCAGAGACAAAAACAGAATACAAAAAAGCAGGTCATCAGGTTGCTCTATTTTGGTGACCTTGAAACTGAGAGAACTTAGAGGTTCCCAAAAAAAAACCCAAAAACTACAGAGAACCATGATAAACAGATGATAAATTTTCAAATCCTAATATTGCTCAATTTTTCAAGATGTTTAGAACAATTGAAAGCTGTGGGAACATACATATAGAGTTAATACTGCAATTTGGAAAGCAGAGTGAGTTTCTACAGAAGATTGCAATATCGAGATAACACTGGCTTGTTGCAGTAAAATAGCTAAGGGATTACTTAGAATTGGCTATGTATCCAGTAAGCTTGGTTTATATTCTCTAAGGGCTTTCATTTCCATGTATCATCTTCTGAGTCAAGCTAGATTTTGTTGTTCCTTCTTGGTGGGTTTGCTGAGGGGGAGATTGAAAAGCTGTTAAACCAGACACAGTTTTGTTCCCGACAAAATATCACTGAAGACTCTCAACGAGTGAAAACCAGCATAAAAATATATAACAATTCAGACACTAGCAGTTTAAAAAATACAACTAAATGATTTTTTTGGGGTGTGTGTGTGTGTTGAAAACCATGTATATGACAGACAACTAGAAATTATGTATGAAAAAATTCATCTTTGTTTGCACAGGTATGGTTTTCATACCTTCCAGGGACATTCTCCTTGCCAGATTTTGGTTCATCAGGTAGAATATCTTGATCCACTTCAAGTGGTTTCCCCAGATAGGATCACAGAATAAAGCCTCTGTGGAGGCTACTTGTCTGTCTATGAAAAGGACAGCACAACAGTGCTGGGGAGAAAATGTGGCTTTACGGACCCTTTTCTTTCATCTTCTGAATCTAGAGAGTAAAATAATTTACATTTCATGGCTAGATCTGTAATTAATTATCTAACAGTATTCAGATTAGTAGAGTGATGCCTAAAGAAACACACAGACTCAGTGGAATTAATTGGAATTAATATTTATGTCCACACCTAAACTTGTCTTAGGTACCTTTACTATCAGGGAGAAAGAGGCCTTTCTGGGTCACAGATGATCTTGTCCTAAACAAAATATATAAAATAGGTTGTATAAACTGCACTGTAACAGGGTGACTTCTGACTGTGGTCCCACTGCTGACTGTGATTAGTAGCTTAGATTTAAATGTGTAAATAAGATGTTGAAGAATAGGTGAGAAGAGCTCCACCCACCGTGAATATCCATATGAGCTTGTCTCTGATGGAAAAGTTTTGGTAAGGCTTTTCCTGATTGTAACAGCATAGTTAGCTGATTTAACAAAACCACTATGTTTTGGTTTAAAGAGTCCCTTACATTTAGGAGCAATGAACGTCTCAAGTGAGTAAGGGGAACTTGTGTAGCTTGAGAAAGTGCTACAATGCAAAGAGGGTGAGCAGAATACATAAATACATTTGTTTGGAGAGCTTAAAAAGCAGGAAAGAAACAACCCAAGAGCTGGTCAAAATTCATCATAAAAATGATGTCCTAATAGCTCTTCTGAATACGCTTAAAAGACATGTCAAGAATGGTGTTTAAGCTGATGTACTCACCAGGGATGCTTCTCCATTCCAACTCCTTTGTCATCTTGGCCTTTCTCATTGAAACAATTCTTGACTACTTGCAGTTTTGGAAGAAATTAATTTTTCTTTTCTTGGAGGCAGAAAGATTCAAACTTATTTATGAAGATATGACTGACATTGGAGGGAAGTGCTCTGTGATTGCTGCTTTTCCTTTGTCAGGCCCTGCTTGTTCAAAAAACAAATGAGAGCTTTATGCACTAATTGCAAAATCTCACCCATTAACTGACAGAATCTCACCCACTAACTGACAGCAACATATGGCTTTCTCTTAAGCTCTAACTTTGCCAAATAAAAGCCCTTCAGGTTCCTTTCCCTTGGTAGTCATGTGGATACATCATTTGGATGTATCAAACAGTGAAATTACAGCTATAATCTGATTCTTTCAAGGAATATATGGATAGAACCTAGCAGATATCTAAATGACAGTGATCAGCTCCTAGATATTCAAAAGAGGTATTATTGGAGCATATTTGTGTGATCTTTTATAGACACTGCATGAGATGATGACTCTGCTGCAGAAGTGATAGTTCCTGACTCTTTCAGTCAGTCTGGGGTGCTCAGCTGCTATAGATCTCTGATCAGTGCAGAGTCAAAGAAAAAGAGGTGCATCCTTTCCGAAGTGCCTTGTTTTGCAGTCATGCTTGAATCCATAAATGATGCTATAATTCATGAGACTTATGGAGTTTAGAAATATTTCCAAAATACCATTTAATTCCAAAATATTCCAAAATACCTGCAGAGTACCAAACAATTAATAATTGATTAATGTTGCTTTGTGAACAATACTAGACTTGCCTATCTTATTTCTAATTTTACACATATATTTTTCTGTCATGGCTTTTAACCTTAGTAACACATAGGAAATTAAACCTGCAAAATCTTTAGCTGATTCAAGGTCCAAAATTTTTTATGCTTTCATGCAACTATGGATGATGTCACAGATTGTTGCATCTTTGTTCAGGTCAATGTAGCATATATTGTCATGTTCTGCATAATAGAACATGACATATATAATTGTATAGATATAATTGTATTGTCAAATGTTTTGTGATAGTGCATTTAGTTTAGGTAACCTGTTTGGTTAAAGGAAATGACACTTAATTGGGAGTGGGAAAGTGAAAAAAGGAAATAAAAATAATTGGGTCAGTGTAGATGTACTTTTTACCTAACAGGTGTATTTGAGAATTTATTTGTATTTTGTAACTGACCAAAATGCATTATTTTAAAAAGCTCCTAAAACTGATTTTGTTATTTTTTTTTTCTTAGCAATGGAAAACAAAATTTCACAATTCAAAAGTGGATGTTGAATGTACTTGAAAGAAATAAAAGCAGCTGTTTCAATGAAAATCATTTGACTACAGAAATTAAAAGTGCTGGAACTGGTCATTCACTGAAATGCAGTGATTTGTCTGTCTATGAAAATGACAGCATAACATGGTACAAGGTAATTATTGGAACAATGTCACTCAAATCATCGGCTGTAGAAATAAAACATCTGATTGCAGGAAATATTAATTGCAAACAAGTTTTTAGAAGCATCTACAAACATCATAAAGCTTTAATTTCTAACGTGAATAGGGGGAAAAACTTTAGACAGATACACTAAACAAAGCTTTTGTCTGCTTTCAGATTTGTTAAAAATCATACCTGTCTCAGAAGTTATTAAACTAGTAGTTTGGAATGATAAAAGATCTGATGTGCATGTCTGTTTGCTGATTTAGGCAGCAGCTGGTTTAGCCAGCTGCTGCTTTGCTGATACAGATATTGTACTGATGCTAAATGAGATGTCAAGATTTTTATTTTACAGTTGGCATGTACTTGTAAAGTAATTGAAAACTTTTCAATTTTGCTGTTTCTGAACAGTTTTTAAGTGTGTAACAGATCCAGTTCTGTTCATTTTTGGCAAATCATCTCTTTGAGGTGTGCTCCTTATTCCTCTCAGGTCTCCTGGCTGGAGTAACAGACCCTGTTCACTCCAAGATCAATCAGTTTCAGGAAGGGATTTTGACTGATTTAGTACAGGCATCTGGAGCAGCTTGGCAAGAATGAGCTACAGCCCTGTTCTCTTATCTTTTGGTGCCTGGGAGGATGGGATCATTGATGGATGGGGCCATAGGTCGTTATGTTTTCCTCAGTTGCAGTGTTCTCAACTTCTAATGGGTTAAATGTTCAAATGTTGCATTTAAGTGACCATGAATGAAAATGGGTCAGACACACTTTTGGGTCAGACACATGTCATTGAGATGGTGAAGAGCTGATGATGACACTTCGCTCCAAAATAATTCTTTATTTCTTTAATGTTTTGAATGCATGTTTGCTACAGAATAGTATTTTCTGGTTTTATTGTTGCAGGACTGTAAGAATTATGAACATGAGACAGAGAGGGAACTAAATTTTAGAACCTTAACAGTACAGAACTCTGGGATATATACCTGTAAAATTTTAATCAGTCATGAAGGAATGATATACCACAGCACAAATACAATTAAACTTGTAGTAGAAGAAGGTAAGAAAGCTTTCTAAAATTTTGAAGCACACTTTTTGGTTCACTTTACTATGGAGATTTTTAACTGCAGTTCTCATTTGGTAAATATATACCAGGAGGAACAAGTCTGGTAATCTGAACTACTTCAGAATAATTTGAGGAGTAAAAAAGCAGAATTTAAGATGAAATATTACCAGTTTTGGAAAATGTATTTAGTATGTTTTCCCTGCAGTTTTATTTTTTTTTCAAAATAGCTGCTCTAAGTAAGTCATACAAGCTTACTAAGAATTTTGCGCAAGAGCCTTTCCAACCATTGCACGTTGTACTCTGTATATAGATGTATGTGAAAAAAATTCAACAAGACATACTGGGTTTTAAGCTACTCAGTAATACCATAATCCAGATATTGTTCTGTGAATTAAATAGAATATTTGTCATTAATTTTATATGTAGAGCAATTACATGACTTTTACTGTGGAAGAATGTAAGTAAGGTATTACTTCAATAGCAATACTTCTATTTTAGATGCACCAGAGGCTTTCACATTGGAGATAGTTGGACATCATGAAGAAATTGAAACAGAAATAGGTATGAAATTAAAACAAAAGTCTTTGTGGTAGCTACTCTACCTACATGCTTTTGTTCTGATTTCTTTATGGTTGATGGTCTTGATGCACAGAATTGTCTGTGCATCATCCTTTATGTGATCTAACCTCACATCTGGTAATGTTTTGCCTATTGTATTCCATGACTGATACACAAGTACACTAAATGTACTTTTTCACAGAGGCAGAAGCTGAGGTTGCTGCAAGAGAAAGTGGTGGTGGTGATAAAACATCTCTCCATGACTTTCTTTTGTAGATAGCAAACCCTATGAAGCAATGTGTAAAAGATGTATGGTTTGCTCAGTGAACAGAAGTAATGAGTAATCCAGCTGATACCTGATGTGGTTGAGAATGTTATTCTTCAGGGAAATGAGGAGTGTGAGGTGTGGCAGTCCTGGCAATGTGTGCATGAACATCTGTACTGTCAAGAGACCTTAGCTGTGCTTCTAGCTGGAAGTAGGTTAGATAAAATGATCTGCAGGCTTCACACGGTCTTGGACAGGATCCAGGATTTTGTGATGGAGGCTGTAAATAACTTTTAAAAACAGAAA
>VXAX01003963.1:426594-469999 GCA_013399835.1 Leptocoma aspasia
TCCTCGAGAGCTTCTCTCTCCTGGTTACCTAATCCTTCCTTTCCAACTCTTACCTCCTCTGTGGCTCATACCTGTGTCTCATTTACTCAGCTAGGACCTCAGATGCTAATTTTCCTTCCTTCCTACCAATACTGCTTGGTAAGTCCTTTTCCCAATGGTAGTACCCCAATCCTGTGATGCCTTATGCCTTCCAACCTCCCAGAATGCTCTTCCTGCACATTTCCTCCTCGTTACTGTGCTTGTCCCAACCCTTAGAAGTTAGCAGGGTTTGGCATGAAATGCTTATGAACTACCTTCCATCCCTTATCTGCCTTGATAAGATCATTTGATAAGGTCATTGAACTACCTGTTGAGTGGTGAGACAGATGGCATGGTGGAGAGTGAAGGGAATCTAGGATGAGCCAGGTCCATGATCTTTAAAACCTATCATTGCTTAGGATGGCGTTGTATGATATTTGCCTCCAAAGAGCTGTTGTGCATGGTGAGAATGCTAGAGTTGCAAGGTCAGTGATACTAGGTTAGCTCTGTGCAACTCTAATTTGGATTTCTAAGGTCTGAATCTACGATGGCCAATTTTTCAGCTGGATCTTGCTTTGAAGGTTCTAGAAGTATCTGATAAGTCTTGAGAAGTCACCTTTGTGTGCTCTTAGAGAATTGCTGGTAGACCTTGCTTACTGGAAAGTATTTGTGCATAGTGGTCTGAAGAAGGACTAACATGTACTTTTCCTGGCTTAATAAAGAGCATTCTGGAAGTGTTCCCTGGAAATGATGCTGCAATAGCCTAGAAACTGTGGTTGCACCTAAATTCAGGTCAAGCTTTCCATGACAGAATTTAAAAAATCTCACACTCCAGACCTGCAGTCTTCTGCCCTTATTTTTTCAAGTGTACAGTTGTCCTTTTAGTTTTGGAAGTTTATGGGGTGGTTCCTGTCAGTTACACTTAGTGCTTTGAAATGGGGCAAGTAGCAGACTGAGTAAATGACTTGTTCACGTATTCAGGAATTTCCAGTTGTGATACTGAGATATCAGAATTTGTTCTGTACATGTTCAGCAGGGGCTTTGGTTTTGTTGAGTAATCATATATAGTTTCCCTCTTGTAATTACTTGGTTGTAATTCCCCTTACCAGTTACTTACTTTTACCTGGCCCTGGAGCACTGGTGATAGGTTTTCCTCTTCTGTTCTCAGCCTGCAGAACATGGTCTGGTTTATAGAATCATAGAATATTTCAAGTAGAAGGAACCCATAAGGATCATCAAATCCAATTCCCTTTAGTTCTCTAAAGCCTGAAATTCTCAGGTCTATTTAAACCCACCTGTCTGTGATGATTTATCTGAAAGAAAGCAATGGATGCCTGTCACTCTGCAACAGTGCATGATTGCTGAAGCCACCACCAGTTTATAACACCTATAAAACATTGAGCAGGGGCTGCAAAATTCAGAAAGGAGCACAGCTTATAGGATATGTTTCCTGGAAAGCTGACATTTTACTGCACGGTGTACATGAAAACTACTTCTCACTAAATCTTCCCATGTTATGCTTTTTTTGTAGGTAAAGAAGTGATACTCAATTGCACAGGTTTCTTGGGTTATTATATGCAAGAAGATGCCAGCCTCTACTGGTTAATTAACCAAACGTTTCCAGAACAATGCACAGGTATCCCTGAGAATGAACCTTCAATATGTGAAGAAGAACTCAAAAAACTACAGTAGGTTTCCTGAAAATTCTGCATTTAGTATGTGATAGTGTCCTACACTTCGTGGAACTGCAAATTCAGTAAAAAGCACAGTCTGAGGATTTTTTCTAGAAGCCTTTCCTCAAAATCTGCCTCTCAGGTGGTTGTAGGTTTCTGTACAGATAGTGCTGCTAACACCATTCCTTGTTGCAGGCTGGGAAACAAGTTCTATATCACAAGGCTACTACGGATTAAAAAAGTAAGAGATGAGGACATGCATCATAATTTCACCTGCATGTTGCAAGCTGATGAAAATACACAGATAAAAATAGTAAAACTGAAGAAAGGTATGGTATAATCTAGAAATAATTTATTAATCAGCCTTGTCAATCATGAGGGCATTTTGAAACACTGCTCCAAATACATCTGTCTGCTTACGAAGGCCCTCACATCTAGTGCTGGACTGAACAACCCCTGGGTGATTCTTCCTGCTCTCAGACAGGGACAGGAGGAGTGCAAAGCAAAATAAATACAGACTTAAATGAGCATGTCTTGAGAGTGCCTTCGTAAAAACTTCACAAAGATTCAAGTGTTAAAAATCTGTATTTGGAACTAAAACTCCCAAAGATTATTATTATTATTAATTATAATAACACGATAATATATAATAATATACATGTTATATAATAATATAATAATAATAATAATAATGGTGAAAGGCCTGAAAGAGACTAGAGAAAATAAAAAGTGAAAGGCCAAAGAGATTAAGGGGGACATTAAGGACTTATGGATGGGACTGAGAGAGGGGTAAAATGTAGATAATAAGAGGAAATAATAAAATCCCCAAAGGAAACCCATCACAAAAGTGAGTGACCATCATTTTGGGATGCTGAACATCTATGAGGATCTGTAATGTCAGTCTTGATCTCACATACCCTACACACATAAATGAACTGTATGTGATTGCATCTAAGATTGTTTCTCCTGTTTTTACAGTAAAACATGTTTTGTAGTTTCTCCCTATCTTAGGACCAGTGGCATGCATATGTCCTTGAAGCATTAGCAGGAAAGGATTCCCATCAACACTGTGATTTTTTTTGAGGTGATTTTTAGGTGCCATCAGTATTTGATACAGTAATCTTGTCATATAATACTCTTTGTTGAGGCTGTAATTTGCTTTGTTTCTCTTCTACAGGAAAGAATCAAGACTTGCCTGTGCACATATTTACCACTGGAATGGTCCTCGCTCTGCTATTTCCATTTGTTGTCATAGCTGTGGTGTTTGTGTTTGTGATGTTTAGGGTTGACTTTGTTCTATTTTACAGAAATATATGCAGGAGAGATGATACTGCTGGAGGTATGACTTTGCTAATGCTGACATTGAAATGAGTATATTGATGAAAAATATTTTCTGGCAGGTTCTATGAAATAATTAGCTTTGATTAAGATAAAAAAATTATCTTAAATTCAGGAGCGGTGTGAGAAGAAACAAAGAATATATAAAAGAGAACTTGATGGTCAGGTGCTAATGTGTGCTTGTTATGTATGTGTGGCAATGACAGCAGATAAACACAGTGAAGGAGCTGCATCTGGAGCAGGCAATGGAAGGGATGTGGTTGGATGCTGTTCAAATGGGCTCTGTTCTGCCATACTCTTCATCACAAAAGTTGATAGGGCTGGAGAGGTTTTCAGTTGTCTATGCATGAAGAGGATAAACACTCTGGAGTTTTCAGAGGGGCGGACTGACACAAATTTGTTTTCATCTCACTGGTGCCCTTCAGTAAGGTGAAGCTTAAAATGTTTCCTTGACTGTAGAGGCCATTGCATGTTTATAGGTTTGTCATTTGCACTTAAGGAGAGCAGGAGTGCACATTAGCAGTATCTTATCAGGCAGCAGCTCTGTGGCCTTCACAGCAAGCAAACCTGACAATTACCCTGTTTTAGGAATTATTTTTCTGAAAATTGTGGTGACAAAACTTGCTGTATATATGGGTCTGATTTTCTTGGCCTTTCTTGGTCTCTAAATCAACTTGAATATAACTTGAATAAACTGCAATGGTTGGAGATTTTTCAGTAATTGGTGGATGTCCTTTATGCCTGACAGTGTTATTATCTACTTGTTGATGTCAGCTAGCACAGTGTACACTGGCTGACACTCACTCAGGGAGGATCTCTGAGAACCTGGACTATGCCACCCTGGAGGAGCTGCCTGTGGGATACTAGGCTATGGATTTCCTACTCCTAGAGCTCTTGAAGGTGTAGGGTTTCGTGGAGTTTACTTTGTGCTCTCTCTTATGAACTACATGCAGTAAACTATTCAGAAAGGGAAGCAAAGAAGTACAATTAAGAAGCAAAGCCACGTGTGCTGGTGTATGAATCCTGATAGTCGCTCTGTGGCAGTGGGGTGGACCTGGCCTCTGGATTGGTCTTTGATATTCTGTTTGTAAATTAGTGCCCAAAGCATGACCAAGCACGGCATACTCTCGTAACAAAAATAATTAACTGGTTTGTTCTCTCTTTTGCTGGTACCCATTCCGCTTGATACTTTTAGACACAGCGTACCATAAATGTCAAAATCTGCAATATCACAATTTTTTCAGGTTACTGACACATTTTTTGTTTCCCTTCATATCTTGATCGTCTCAGATGTGACATTAATTGGTTAAATTAATCTAATTTTATTTAAAAAAACACCTTAATGTAGAAAGGAAATATTTTCAAGTATTTTCTAAATGCAATTTGTATCAACCTTAAGTTTCAGGACATTTTTTGAATCTGATGAAGAGTCTGTTTGAAGACTGTTCAGAGTCTTCAGAAGAAAGATCAGGGGTTTCTAGATGCCTTACTGTTGAGACACTAAGTTTGAAAACCAGGTACTAGATTTCTAGTGGTTGATAACAAAACAACAATTGTTGATTTATTTTCAGATGGAAAAGAATATGATGCATTTGTGTCTTACCTGAAAGACTGTGTTTCTCCTATTGAAGAAGAGAGAGAATTTGCTTTGAAGATATTGCCCATGATACTAGAAGAAAACTTTGGGTACAAGTTATGTATATTTGAGAGGGATGTATTCCCTGGAGGAGGTAAGTGTATTGAATATTATTGTCATTAAATAGGCTTGTTTTCACACAAAGGTAAAAGTCTATAATTAGAAGGAATTCTGTCACGTGTTTTGCATTGAAAGGATAAATTTTTCATTTAATCTGGACTGTGTGCATGCAAAGTTTTGTTGCAAACATTTTACATGTTTTATAGTTATATTTGTGAATTCATATACACCTACACACGCACACATAAATCACTAATTACAAAGAATCAAGATGAAAAGATCAAAGAGCAAGCATCCAGAAGGTTAAGGTGAGGACACACCTTATTACTGTGATATTTCACAGTAATAGTGCTTTTGCTCTGCTTTTGCTGAGGGCCAATGGATGAATTCACATTTATTGCACAGAGCAGCTGATGACCCTGGTACTAGTTATTCTTAAGTAACTGTATGTTTGCTGTATCTTCAGTGTGATGGTTGAAACCATTTTCTGAAAGGAATGGGTGCCATAACAAAATAGAAATAATAAATTGAATTTTGTTTGGCCTATGGATGTATCTGGCATCTGCCTTTTGCTTGGATAAAAGGTATTATGAGTTTCCGTTTAGTCCAAAGATCCAGCTGAGGAACAGAATCTCATTGTTCAAACCACAGAACAATAAGATAAGTTGGCCTCCTTCATTAAGCAGGATCTTGTCTCTTTATATCCATTCCTGACAAATTTTTCTAACCTGAGAGGAGCCACAGCTCTTCCAAGTCCTTTTTTCTTACCTATTCTCTTTCTTTAAATATTAAAAAAATTGTTTACTGAAGTGTGCAGTCTGATTCTTTCTATAGTTTTAGGTTATTTCCTTTTCTCTGATATGATCCATTGAGAACATGTAAAATAGAATATTTCCTTCATTGTACGGGAGCCTTTGGTGTTGCAATACCCTTGTCAGCTTCCAGAAAGCTGAGAGTAGCTCAGTTTTATCTTCATTATGTTAGTCCTGCATTTTGCTTTGCCTTTCTCCACAAGTCATGTTTTCTAGATCTCTGGTTTATGTAGACTTTGTCACATGGCATTAAAACAAGCACTGGAAGCTGTGCATGAAAATTCTATTCGATATTTAAAGGGTATGACCATTCACTTTCATTCATCATTTTTCATGCCAAAAGTCATCAAACTAAAACACAGTTGGAACTCCTTTCATCACATGCTCCCCAAGCCCTGGATCACTGGAAATAGATTTGGGTGTTTGGTGTCATAAAGGAAGGTGTAATCCTAGGGTTACGGAATACTTGGAGAGAAGTTGCTGTTTGTGTCTTTCTGTGGAATCACTCCAATGGTATCTATTAGGAAAGAGAAAAGAGATGTCTGGCTAGGGGAAAGTTAATTTTGCTGTCACCTTCTGTCCATGTGACTGCTGCCAGGCAGCAGTCTAGGGTAGATGGAGATTATAAGTAGGTTTATGTCTGCTCTAGAGAACAATCTTTGACCATATCAGAGTCAATTTTCAGACAATCTTTAATACATATTAATCTCTTCATAAGGATAGGATGCTTACATTCTGTCACTTTATAAGAGGGACATTTTTGGTACATATGTGAATTTAAAAGATAAGCTGATTCGGTGCCTATCCTTTCAATTTAATATTACAATAAATTTATCTTTAATTTGCAGCGTTTGTTGATGATATCCATTCATTCATTGATAAAAGCAGAAGATTAATCATTATACTGAGCCAGAACTACGTTTCTGACAGAGCCATATACGAACTTGAGAGTGGACTGCATAAAGCTCTAGTTGAAAGAAAAACTAAGATCATATTAATTGAATATATGCCTATAAGTGACTACAATTTCCTGCCAGAATCACTGTCACTTTTACCATCAAAGAGGGTGGTGAAGTGGAAAAAAGATAAATCTCTTCCTGTGAATTCCAGATTTTGGAAGAACCTTCGGTACCTGATGCCAGCAAAGCCTATCAAGACAAAGACCAAAGGGCACTATAGTAATCTTTATTTAGGCACAGAAGCTGCTCAGCCCTGGACTGAGGGGTGTGACTTTAATGCAATCAGATAACAATTCTGGAGATGGAAATGTAGCAGAAAATGGTATGTTTTGCTAACTAATAGAACTAAATAAAACAACATTTTGGGAAATAGTGTTGATTAGGAGGCCAGGTCTGAGATCAGAGAAGAATGCAGAAGTTACTGCAGTGGCCAGGATGATGTTAACCCTAATGGCTAAATCCTATCCCAGAGAAGGTTTCCTCAGCAATCTGCACAAGGAGCAGAAGTTTCATTCTGCTTAGGACTGACGTGGCATGAAGCGTAATGAAAAACATTTTTATTTCACGATTTTCAGTGATGTAGAATGATACTATTTTTACTTGCATATACTTTTTAGGTCCTTCAATAAATAAATCAGTGCTTGCAATTTCTTCTTTTTATTTAGATGCTCTTTGTTTTGCATTTTGGTATTTTCTAAGGATTGTAAGTAGACCCAAACAGCTCCTGCCTTAAAGCGTTTGGCATGCAGGGTTTAGGCAACATCAAGTAGAAAAAAACCCAAACCAACAGAGAAAAGGGAGGTTAGAAAAAGTAGGGCAGTTTTGGATGGTTTAACAGTATTTACTACTGAATTGTACATGGTCTACAACAGGGAATCATTTGAAGGAATGGTAAAGACTGTTTACATCCTATTTCACTGAGAAGATCACAAATGCTCATTTTGACAGGGAGAAGAGGGGGTGGGATAGAAATAATGGTATTTTGTTCATGGATGCTGATACCATACTGGAACCAATTGCTCAGAGAGGTTGTGGAGTCTGACTCACTGGAGATATTCAAGAACTGACTGGACATAATTCTGGGCATGTGCTCTGGGATGGCTCTGCTTGAGCAGGAGGTCAGAGCAGATGTCCCACTGTGGTCCCTTCCAACCCAACACTTTCCGTGATATTGTGGTTCTGTTCAACCCTGAGCTGCCTTCAGCTGTTGCATTTAATGGATTTAGGTGAAAATGAGACCTTTGGTGTGCATATACACTCCTAATCCTTTGGAACTCTTGTCTTAATATTATTTTTCAAAACAAAGTTAGTAGTGCTATTCAAAACTATGCTAATCCTCCCTTATTATGAACTGCCTGACAGAAGATACCAATCTGACATAAATTCCTGGATAAAATGGAACCATATTTCCTCCTAGCATCAGTGGGGAGAAGTCAAGGAAGAATCATTTTGGAAGATCTTTTGTCAGGTTGCTAGGAGATCATCAAGGCTCTGCCCACTCTTGTCATTGTCTTGCATGCCATTATTGCTGGTTTTGAGAAGGCATCTCTTTTATAGAGACACTTAATTCACAAAGGTGGAGGAGCTCCATTACCTTCTCACTGCACTTGAAGTTGGAGTGTTGGGTGTCATGACCACCAATGTCTCAAGTTTCATGGGAATGAAACGTTGTTTGTCAAATATCCTTTAATCGTGCATAGTTTCTGGAAGATGTTTAGGTAAAAGAAAAGGCTAAGTGTAGATTTCCAAAATGGAGACAACAGTGTTGCCAGGTTAACAAGTAGATGGAAAGGAACAAAGAAATAAGGCAAACATCTGTAGTGACCTTCAGACCAGCTCTAAGAGGTCTCCTTTCTGTCAGACAACTAAAGAGCTATGTAAATGTGGTTCACAGGCAAAAGCCATTCTCTGGTGCAAGCATTTACTGAAGAGGATTTCTCCTCTGCAGATGTGTGCCTTTACATTTCAAAATTTCAAATCTTTCACAATGTTCAGTTCTTCTCTACTAGTGTTTCCTGTGTTTTCTAGTCACAGATAATTTTTTAGCATTCTCTGTCAGCACAGAAATGCTGTCAGACATTCTAGGCACATCCACTTTCTGGCCAAACATCTTACAGAAATGTTAGTAACTTTCCTAATATTTAACTGAGGTATTAAACTTTCTCCTCAGCCACATAGTTTTTTTATATACTGTCATCAATGTATTGCCTAACAAATCAAAGGTCAAATGTGTTTTACTACACACACAACTATGCGTAGTGCACATCGTTTGTTAATAGCTCTATTAACAATAGGACCAAGTATACCCTCTATGAGAATCAGCTGCTATAAACTGAAATTGAATTTGCCATGGATGCTACCTCACCTCGGCTTGGAGAGACAATGTGACTGCATATACCTGCTACACCTGATGGAGATGTACCCTAAAGCCTGTGACCACACACAGGATTTGACTGCCCTGAGATTTTACAGAATACAGAGGATAGTACATAAGGAAGGTTGAAAGCTAAATGGCATTAACTCCCAAGTTGTTTGAATGCCAGCAAAGCAGAATGACTCAAGCAACGTTGGATGACTCAACATCTGTAAAATGGGAAGTATTTTTGCACAGAAAGGTATCATGACACAGTCACTTTATAGATGATCCTCACTGCCCATGATGCAGTGGTAAAGGGGGACAAGGGAAATTAAGGCTCTGCATACTCATACTAATGCCAGATGCTGTTCTTATTGCTCTTACATCCTGAATTACTGACATTAATCAAACCTTGGAAATGCCTGATTTTGTTTGCCAGTCCATAAAGAAAAGGAATTGCTAGTATTACTTTTACAGACTGTAGTTGTAATGATTTGCCTGATCATGTATATGTCAATGTATAAAGGAATTCACATGATAGTTGGTTTGAGGTAATGGGTCATTTGTTTTGAGGTAATGGGTCATTTCAGTGATTTATACTGTGGGTTTTGTTCACTTTTGCTCTTAATAAAACTATATTTCTCCTTCTCCGCATCTGTGGCTTCCATTTTTGCTGCAGCTAGACAGAAGTAATATCATGAATGAGTGTTTTAAGGTTACTTATAGAATCACTGACATATGTATTGGCAAAAGCAGATTTAATATAAAAGTGAAAGGGAGAAAAAATTCATTGGCAAGGTTTACTCTACTACTTATTGGACGGCTAAAGCACACAGACAAAAATCAGAATAAAACCTAAAATCAATCAATCTAACCCCAAAGCCACCCTGAAAATTATCTGTGAGGAGGCTGGAGGGGACTGGGGGGAAGAAAAGAAGTAGGGCAGGAAAAGGTAAGGATAAAAAGGAATAAGGAAGACCCTCCCATTTAGGCACACGGTTCAGAGCCACAGCTAAACTGAGCCATTCTTGACCAACAGTTTAGACCTAAAGGTTTAACAGCACTTAACAGCACTTAATTGATAGCTTAAGTTAAACAATTTAACAAAGGATTAATATAGAATTTACTACAGCACGACAGTAACTCATTTACAGGCCTAGCTTACAAATTTAAGCCTTTTAGGAGAGCAACATTCATAGTACATTTGCTATAACATATTCACACTTACATGCACACAGACTTAGAGAAGTATATATCAGGTATCCCTGTGAAAAATGCCCCTCAAATTCAGTGAAGTGCTCCCATCAGATGATTTTGGATCTTCTCAATGGACAGAGGGTTGAGCCTTGAGCAGTGGGGTGTCAGCCCAGGGTCTGTTGTTGTCTGGTGATCCTCCAAGTATAGCAAAGTTGAGAGTTCACTGGCTCTGAGAGGGAGGTTTCTGCTTGCAGCCCAGTGTGGTCCTGGAGAGCTCAGAGGGTCCTACTTAGGACTGCTGTTTATAGGGTTGCAAGAGAGTGGGCTTTAGTCATAGTAATTTTCCAACCTAGCCACAATTTGGGTTGGAAACTTTCTTCAAGAGAGCTCAATAGAGGTGCTGTTCAAGGCCAAGGCCTGTTGGACATTTCTCAGCTCATAGTGTGACCTGAGGGGTCAGGGGGAGAGATGCACCACCGCAAGTAAGTGTCAAAAATCAAGCTTAGGGTATGCAGAAAAAATGCAAGAAAAGCAAGTGTGGTTAGACCACAAGCAGTGAATGTCTCATTTGTAATTTAGGAAGATTAAAACAATGCCAAATCCAAAAAAAGCTGTTGAAATATGTAATTTCCCTGAGGAGGACACAGATGGAATCAGTAAGGAGACAGCTGTTGCAGGCCACCAGTCTTGAAATTTCTTGTCTCTCTTGCTATGTACTATAACATAGTAACTGGCTGTGAGAACATGGTCTGTGTCTGCATTTTTTTAGTGTTGCTGGTTTCTACCAGACACAATACAGGCTGGAAGCAAAACAGTATCAGAGAACTCTTCTTGTCTATTGATATTTGTAACATTAGTGTAGGAAGAATTAGGACTATTGTATATAGTATCATTGCTGTCGGGTAGTACTGTATAAGGGCCGGTTACTGCATAAGGTTTGCCTGAGGGTTTTTTCCCTACCATAAGTACTTCTGCTCCTTCATGACCATCTGTATTCTTTAGAGACATTGGAGAGGTAGAACTTGTGAAGCAGGAGTAAATTCCAACTCCTAAGCAGCTGCTTCACTCCGAATCCAAGCCTAAGGACAAATCCTACAAATTCCACCACTCTCCAGATTGTAATGAAAGCAGGAGATTTGCAGAAGGGCTGGACAGAGGCAACCTTAAGATTTGCTGGTTCTGCTGCAGAGCAGCTGATGATGCCTGCAGAAGCAAGTTGTTACCAGTGTGTTTACTGAACTAGAAGTCAAACACAGTGGTTGCAGCCAGCAGCCACAAAAAAGGAGAGCACCAATAAGGATGCTCCAACAGATTCTGGGAACACAACTCCTGTGTGTGCAGGGCAAAGTTAGTGTTCCCTGGACATCTCAGACCTTAAGCGAGTACATAGTTGATTTATGCAAAATGGTCAAGAATTTTGTGTGTCACAACCAGAATTTGGTAGATTGATTCCTCAGGTAATTAAAATGGTTAGAAAATAGAGATTGACAGTTATGAAGATAGATGTGTGTTTCTGGCCTGGAAGGTTACTCTAGAACTGTGGTTATATATTGAAGTTGTCCTTTTCTGTCTTGATTGCTCAGAGAAAGCAAAAAAAAGTTGCTTTCTTTTCAGAGACAACTATGGTCTGGCTTGCAGACTTTAAGAATGTTTGAAACATTGCCTTTCCTAATGAGATGCTTGTGATGTACTTGCAAACCATTCAATGCTTTGAAAAAGAAAATGTGATTGCATTTTTGGGAAATAATTTTCTGAACTAGAATTAGATTGGGTGTCTGGGTGAAGCAGCAGTTACCAAGCTTTCTGCAGTATCCACAACTTACAGCTTCCTGTAGTTCAGCAATCTAAATTTTCTGAATTTCAGCAATAGCAGCTGCAAATAGGCCACAATATAATTTTTTTTGTTTGTTTTGTCAGCTAAATACATAAAAAAGTCATCACAGGGTTTTGTGTCTTATTGTTTGATCTCCCATCTGGCCTCTATGGGTGAGAAATAGTGTGCAATTCAGCAAGACAGTGCAGTGTAATATATTTTTTGCTTGTAACCTATCAAATACAAAAATAATCGAGTTCAGTACATTGAGGCTTTAAGGTATTTCTTAAATATAATCAAATAGATTTGTGGGTTATTGCTCTATTACTTTTGACCGCTACCATAACTAAGCCAATTTCAGTGGTGTGCTGGAGACCTCATTCTACTATATGGCAACAAATCTGTTTTCTGTTCACTGCAGGAAAATTGTAGCTGTTTTAGGGGTTTTGACTATGGTGAAAGAATGCTGTTCCATAAGAGGTTCCAAAACTACTCTTAATTCTGTACAAATCCGACCTTTTAGAAACAGTTGGGCAAATTCAGAAGTGACTGTGTCTAGTCTTGAAGAGCAGGCAGTACATACTAGGAATTATCTGAATATCACTAGCAAAAAGATCTCTTGAGGACTTCATTATGAGATCTCATTATGGATTCAGGCTTTTCAGGAGACTTGAAAGTAAATATTTATCTCTCAGCTGTGATAGCAATGTCTCTATTTGTGCATATTGGCTTGATAAGCCATCTATTAAGCATATTTATTTATGTAATACATAAGGAAGATACTGCCTTTATGGACTAGCAACAAAAATTGATCTACAAGGAAGAAACTCATACACTGGAAATGAAAACTTGTGATGATCTCAGGAGTGTCTCCAGCTTCCAGCATGATGAAGGAAAGACAAATACCAATGAATTGCTTCCAGTGAAACTGGAAGGCCTGTGAGGCAGAGCCATTGAGGATCAGCAGGGGAACCATGAAAAGGGATCCTAGAAGAGTTTAATTGCCTAGACTGGTAAAATGACCAGGGAAAGGAATAGGAGCATTGTTACCAAATGCATACAGGAAAAGAAAAGCACTAGAAAGAAGAGCTGTTCAAGCTAAGGAATGATATGCATACAAGGATGTGTCCTTGAATAAATGTATAATGGGCATTAAAGGCATTGTAAGAGTAAGGTCTCCTGTGAGAGCAAAGGAGAAACTACTCTGACCTACTTTTAAACTGGAGTACAGTAAGTTTTTGAAAGAAAACCAAGAATTCAGCAGTGGTCATCTCTGTCAGATTTATGTTTCTTGGCTTGCAGTAAGCAGGCTGGACTATCAAGGAAGGCAAGAAAGAACTGTCATGGAATTTGACGTGCTAGACAACCTTTTCTAATTAACTGCTAAGAATTGTGAAAGTTAAAAGTTTTGAAAGGCTTGCATGGTGAGAATTTGCTTTGCTCTTTCTCTGTTGGCATGTGGCTATTCAGTTATTAGTATATTCATAGTAGCTCTGCGACTACGTGTTAGTCCCTGATGCCCAAGGCAGAATTCACTGTAGTGAAGCATATTGATGGTAAGTAACCCCACCTTCCTTTATTTCACAATCACCCACAAGCTCCAGAAGCCACCTGTGACTGTATGTTATTTCACTGAGTGCATAAACTAGTACAAAATGGACAGAGGTTCATGTTTAGATATTGTTCAGACTGCAACAGCAGAACCAGCACCACCAACTCAGTGCAGAAGATAATCGGAGTGGAAAATTTCTTACTCACTAGGTGTTAACTATAGCTGGGCAGAGGAGGAGGTGATGTGTAAATGTGTTGAGCCAGAATAGTGCCAGAATAGTAAAAAAACTTAATCTTCTCAGCACTGTAAGACTACACTGTGCACACACTGAGATGGTACTTTTTCTCCACTCGAGCAGAAGTGAGATGGACAAGGTAAGATAAAGCCCACAAACTTGACTTTCCACAGGGGTGGGAATGTAAAATTTTCCAGAGATATAGCATAAAATATGCTAAATTTTAGCAGAGTGGGAGGGTAAGTGAGTAAAAGGGAGGAGAGGGAGTGGAGAGAGGGGAAACAGGAAGGATATTCTGGAGTGGTCCTTTACCTTCGTATTTATACACTTTGTATTTTGCCTAGCAGTCAAAGATAAATATGAACCTTGGAAATGCAAGTGTGTGAGGCTGCTTTTTTAGTGCCTATATTACTTTTACAGAAGACAAAAGGGTGAATTGAAGCAGAGGCTTAGCCAAATATTTGGTATTGTATACAAGATTTTCATCCACTGTGGTAACCAGTATGATATACCACTCAGACTTCTGGTAGTGTGGCTTTCAAAACTCTATGTGACTGGTGCTTCTGTTGTATTTCTAAAATGTATTTCTGATATAATAGTTGGACTGTTATGCTTAATTTTTTGATTGTGGTAAATCTTATTACTTGGACGCTACGACAATTTATACTTAAAATGAATGAAGTATATTCTATGTCTTTAAGATGCATCTCTGTGAAAGAACCATTTTTTTCTGATAATCTGAGTTTGAAAGAAAAAGGGCTTTGACTTCAGTTGTGTTGTACTCTGCAATTCCTTTAAGTGAAGAAAAAAAAGTGCTTTTTTTTCCTAGTCAGACAGGACACCTTCAAAAGCTTAACTCTTTATCCTGAAATTTCTAGAGATCGATTGGAGCCTTTTGTAATTTATAAATCAAACATGTATTTTGCAACAGGGCAAAACATTGACTATAGTTTAGGAGACAATCACCAAGGTTGATCATCAGTGGGCTCAGGTCTGAAGTAAGCAGAGAGCTAAAAATGTGGTGGAAGCTTAGAATACAAATCCTTTATCTCCATATACTCAGAACCCAACAGAATCAAGCATTAATACTGGTCATTGCATAAAGGAATGTGTACATTAACAGAGGCAACATTGAAATCCCCTGTTATGCAACAAACAGCCTTTCTAACCTTCTTGTGGAAATAGAGTGATTGACCCAACATGCAGTAAAGATAGAGAACTTCACACAAGAAAGGCAAAACAAGTCCTACTGTTCTTGAAATAAGTCTGTTGCAAACTGATGGACAAATATTTACATACCTATTGGAAAAGGGATCATTGGGATCTGAATTGATGGCAAAGTGCTCTCAGATGCTTTTATGTAGTTTGGGTCACTGTGCAGTGTGTCCTTATGGGTTTTACATGCAAGCAGGAAACCTGAACTGTGTGGGACTGTGTATGCTGAAGTGCTCTGCCTTCCTAGCAGGTCCAAGGGGGGCAAGTCAGAGTTGGCTCAGATTCATCAGGGCTTCTCTTCCCTCTCTGCCAAGGCTGTGTTAGGGTAGCTAGTGAGGCTGAACTAGGAGGACACAGGTGGGACACAGATAGTAACAGTGCCCCCTCATAGCACCCACTTACAGTGGGTGTGGAAGGTAGCTGGGGACGTTAACGGTAAGGAGAACTCAATTCCTACTGTGAATGTTATTCTGTATTGAAATAATCTTGTAAATTTCAGCTATTACAGATTTTTGCGAACTGTCTAAAAGCAACATATAGAAAAAGAAAAGAAAGGAAACATTAACCTTCTTAAATGAAGCAAATGAAAAAAATCCAACACATTTTTGCGCACAATGCAATAGAAGATTTTAGAACCCAAGAGGCTTTGATTTCTTACTAGGAGGTGTTTCCCCTGTGCTTTTTTACAAGAAAGTGACCCGGAAATTTTCAGTATAATGCAACTAAACTGAGAAAGGAAGGGATGATGACAGTGAGGTAGAGGAAATTCCTGTAAAGGAAACAGACTCAACACAGTGCACAGCTAGAACTAACCACAATTCTTATCATGTTGTGTAGGATGTGCAAGTAAGATTTTGAGATAATTTTTTTTAAATTATATGTCTTAGCTTCAAATTTTAGCCTTCCCTACCCTGTCTGCTTGAAGGTGAGTTCATTTTATTTTATTGCCTTTGAATGTGCATTTTAAAGTAAATTGGCTTTAACTGCTTGGTCAGGCAAACAGTAGTGTCATAGTAAGTAGCTTAATTAAATAACCTTTTCTATTTTGTAGACATGGTAAAGATTTTTCCATCTCCTGTGTGGCTGTTACTAATCTTAGTCTTAGAATCAGATTATGCTTGCCTTTCTATTGATAGAAGTTGAATACAAGACACAGGAATTGATAGCTTTGATGGTGAAGTGATTTTCATCAGAATCAGAATTGTATGACGGTAGGATTGTGGTATGCCACTCTTTACTAGACCTCAGAGATATCATGAAACTTGGCACAGCTCTCAAGAAACTGATTTTTCTTTTTTTGCCCATATTTTATGTAAAAAGCTGAAGAAGAAGAGGCTGAAAGGAGACCTCATCACAGTGTACAACTGGTCTCTTCACTGTGGTGGCCAGTGACAGGACCCCGGGGAATGGTCTGAAGTTGTGTCAGGGGAAGGTCGGGCTGCATCTTAAAAAAAGGTTCTTCACCCAGAGGGTGGCTGGGCACTGAAATGGGCTCCCCAGGGAAGTGGTCACAGCACCAAGCATGACAGAGTTCAAAAAGGGCTGGGAGTTGGACTCGGTGATCTTTATAGATCCCTTCCAACTCAGCTTATTCTGTGAAAACTCTATGAAATAGAAATTTACTCTTTTCTTCTAACAGTCTTTTAGGAGTTGAAACATAGGCAATATGATACAATTCCTATTTTTCACTTGCATTTTTTTGCACAAGAAATTATGTGAAGATCACATTAATTTCCTTCGTATATATGATGCTTTCCAATTAAGTGGCACCCTAAATCCCTAGACTAAGGATATGATAATATGGCTGTGTACATTGCAGGAGAAGGTGGAGAGACTTTTGATTATAAGTTGCCTGGAGTAGAGTCCTTTCTTTCTCTGGTAGAGAAATGAGTCCTTGAGTAACTGAGTCACTGAATCACCTGAGTCCACCTGCAATGCAAATACACCTGAATGGTGAGTGCTGTCTGCTTCTGCTGTGAATTTCCCTGTTCCTGTCAAGCACACTTGCAAGATGACAATCATGAATTTCACATCCTACCATGCTTTTTAAACATTATAAAAACGCAAAGATTACAAGGTTGTCTAATAAAAATTTTATCAGTTAGCAAAAAAACAAAAAACAAACAAACAAACAAAAAAACCCAACCCCAAAAAAAATGACCTACAAATCAAACAAAAAAACCAAACAAAAAACCAAAAAAATCCCCAAAATGGCAGTGGTGTATTTTTCTATGCCTAGCTAAAGACAACAGAAAAATTAGAAAGATTGCTAACCAAAGGTGTAACATTCACTAGTCAACCTTCCCTTTGGCACTTCTTTCCCATTTGTGGTGACCTTTTGGAGCTTAAAGAAGGTATCATTAATATGGCAGCAAATTGCATAACAAAGAGATTATACATCACTGGCATTATTAAATGCTTTGTGAACAGTCACTTCATGTAGTTTCACTACATGTGGCCTGTCTGTCCCCAGTTACACACAAATGGGAAGCTGGGAAGCAAATGCTTCCAATGCTTGTCTTGTGCCAGGTCAGGCACTCTTGAAACAGTGGCTTAACAGCTTAATGAGTCACCAGGAAGGACCAGAGCTGTCACAGGAGGGAGACTGGACCATTTGCCTGGTGTCAGGGGAGAGTGGAGTGCGGAGGACAGAGAAATAGATCATAAAATCATAGAACAAGCTGAGTTGGAAGGAACCCATCAAGATCATCGAGTCCAACTGCTGGCCCTACACAGGACACCGCAAGAATCACACCATGTGCCTCAGAGTGTTGTCTGAACACTGAACTCTGTCAGGCTTGGTGCTGTGACCACTTCCCTGGGAAGCCTGTTCCAGTGCCCAGCCACCCTCTGGGTAAAGAACAACTTTCTGATATCCAACCTGAACTTCCCCTGACACAGTTTCGTGCTGTCTCCTCGAATCATGTCACTGGTCATGAGAATGAAGAGCTCAGTGCTTGCTCCTCTGCTTTTGACAACAGCAACACCTGCTCACCTGCTCAAGGGACTACAGCACTGAACCACACAAAAGGATTGGGTCTTGATTGCTGCTGGCACCAGCATGCCTTTGCCATGTGGGCTGTTGGATGACATAACTCAATTCTTGGTTTTATACAGAATTAACGTGGCTAGAGATGCAGCCTCAATGAATGCCTTGAGCAAGGTCTTTGCAGGTGTCATAAACCCAGATTCAAGAGTCAGGATCCATTGATCCTTTTGCAGTGGATAAAAAAGTTGGATAAACTTTTGGAGGGCTTTTTCCCAGTGCTGCTAGCGAACTCACTTTATTCAGACATACATAGAGGCTTGGAGTTTCAGGATGATTTTAAAAGATCTGAGGGGTGATGACAGTTGGCAGCCAACCTGTAAAAAAGCACCAGGATGGGGTCAGATAAATGAGTTAACTTACTTTCTGTGACCTCTGAGCATAAAAAATAGATCATTCCATTCACTTGCAAGGAATAGAGACGTTCTGAAGAGAATGGTGACTAATAGTGCTTCCCTCTACACAAAACATCTGACTGGAAAAGTGCAGCGTGGGAGTTCTCATCACCTCTCTCTCTAGCTCAGTGTGCACTGGATGCTCTGTTGATGCTTACCAGTATTAGTGTCTGATTTGCATGAGGTGCCAACAGACAAGGGACTAGCCTTTGCCCAAACTCTCCGCTTTTCCCTGGGGCTGACTCAGTGCCTCTCTGACAGCACTGTAAATGCAGAGTCACTCTGTGGCCAAAGGAAAGAACAAAACCCCTTGAGGGCTGTGTTGCACAATGCACAGCTGCACAAACTGAACAGCAGCAAAGTGCTTTGCTCCTGAACCAGGCACTGCCCCTTTGCTCCTGAGCCAGATACTCCAGAGGTGTCAGTCACAGGCGTCAGATCTGTCCTTACTAAATACCCAGATTAAGCCATGGCTGTTGGATATGCACACTGGGCAACCTGCAGCTGAGAAGGCTATGGGATGCAGATCAGACTGCTTAGTAGAGGAGGGAAAACATGACAATATGTTTTGGGGTTTCACCTTATACAGGGTACTGTCATATAGGGGTCTGGATGCATCTGAGTGCTTTGTGAACCTGCTCCAAATCCCCAGGGTGTTCCCAGTCTCAGTTTGCAGAGGGCAGCCCACAGAGCTGGTCCCTTCTCAGCAGGGCTCTGCCACAGCTGTTCAAGCAGCACAGCACAGCATTGTAGTGCAAAAGTAAAGCCTGATGCTGCACATCCAGGTGCACCATGGAGGAGGAGAAGGAGTTTTAGGTTGCTCTGCTGGCTCTAGTAGACATCCTAAGTACGCCCATTTTGGCTGGTAACAAAGCCCACTAGGAGCACGTCTCTTGGGTGAAAGAGAGAACCAAAGACATGTGCCCACACAGGACATGCTTTGAGGGCTTTACTTCTGCATGGTTCTGCAGTCTCATGGGCTCAATGCTGTTTGCAGCTGCAGCACATCTTCAGATTTGGTTTAATCCCAAAGGAATCCAATCAACTCACTCTGGGCCTGTTGACCTTCAAGTTACAACAGTGCTCCATATTTTTGGTGCCATTTATGCCTGTCTCATTCTGTTGCTGATAGGCATCATTAGCTGAAGGCTGATGATATTTGGTGTCTCACCTCTCATCTTAGAGAACATGTTCCTATCAAAGGAGGAAAGGTCTGCATTTCCACTCCAGAGGTGGAGTTCTGCACTGCTGTAGGTATGACTTGGAAATCCATCTGTAAGCAATTCTATGCTAGGTGTATTTAGAGGGACTATTGCATATTCTTGAGTGTTATCCATCTGGTATTTCTGTGAAATAGCGTGAGCAGGAAAAGTGCTGCAAACCCCATTTTTAAAAAACACAATATACAGGAAATAGTGTTTGCAAAGTTTTATGGATGCACACAGTGAAATATGCAATTATCTATTTTATTGGCCTCTTATTTACACAAAACCCCCTGTTTTTCTCTTTTACAGGAAGCAAGATGTTTCTTAAAGAAAATATCTCCAAATATCAACCAAAATTGATAAAGAAAATAATGCTCAGTTTGTGGTGGATGCTAACATTATTTGTCAGTGGGATAGAAGTTAGAGAGATTAACCTGCCAGGTAAGAATCTGCTCCAGTGATGTTTGGTGTTTGTGGTGCTTTCTGAAAGTTTACAAAGGAGATCTTCATTTTTCCTTGCTTTTGTGAGTTTTTCCTGCACATGTCCATGCTTGTGTCAGACAAAGGCTTGTGTCAGCCTTTCTGCAGGCTTCTGAAGTATTGGTAATACAATCTACCCTAAATTTGACTCAAAAATCAGTCCCACAATGAAAAGGATAAATGTAAAATCTAAATGTAGAATCTCTGAGGCCTAAATGGAACAAATGAATTGCTTCTGTGGCTTAGGTCTCCAGCATCTGGTCTAGTGAGGCAGGGACTGGGGAGAAGGAAGACAAAAGCAGAAAGAGACTGATTTATCAAAGTTTTCCACACACACAGTATATCTGGAGGGGCTTGATCCAATTAAGTGTGCAGAGAGAAAATGAAACTGTAAAGAGTTTCCCAGGTGGGCAGGTGAGGAACAGATTTCATGACCCCCCTTCCGCTAGGGTGAAATCCTGCCATACTTTCAAAGGTCACAACAGCCTGGCTGGCAGGATGGGCATTAGGATGGCTGACCACACCTTTCAGAATAAAAAAAATTGTGTAATTTTAGAGACACTTACTGAAACATAGGAGGATAAATATTTAAAAGCAGTGAGACAATAATGTTTGTCAATCTTACCTTAAGTAGGGCATGTGGTGGGCAGACTCTGCTTCCTCAGGCTTATGTCAGTCCCTTCTCCATTAATACAGGGAGATTGAAAAGAGCTGCATCTGCTTTTCTACAGAGTTGAGGTTAAACAGGTTAGCACTCATGCACAAGTCTACACACCACAAAAACTCTTCAAATTAAGCTTTTGAAAAAAGGCCTAATAAAGGCCTTTGGAAACCTTTGAATAAATTTTCAAGAACATTGGCAAATTACATATTTAAGAAAACCTATTTTTTATTAGTCCATGTTCTGATCACATAAAGAAATATTCAACACAAGAAAGGTAAGGTTCCATTTTTGTTCCTAATTTTTATTTTTAATTTTTTTCACCATGACTCTGCATTCTTTCAGATGGTACTGATATCTTACTGTCCTGCTTTTCAGGATGTTCCCATGTTGAGCCTCAAGTATGGTATCGTGCAATTAATGGTGAGGAGTTTATTCTACAATGTGCTTTACCAGACAGAGATGCTACCAACATTTATAACAACTCGCTTCTAAATCAACATAAGGTGAAATGGTTGTGGCATCAGAAAGATAAAGAGACACTGAAGGCTATCAAGGAGAGCCCAAATCTGGCTTTCCAAGGGGATGCACTGTGGTTTAAACCAATAAGTGACAGTGCTTCTGGAATGTACATCTGTAGGATACGGTAAGTAATGGAGCAAAAAAATAATACAGTGAAGGAGCAAAAGGTTTCTACTTCTACAGGAGAATTATTGTTTTGGTTTGTGTATTAAATGTTTAACTTTTTTTTTTTTTACATCACCCAGGGGAAAAATCCCATGTCTCAAAATTGTTTTGGATGTTCAAACAAAGACGGCAGCAAAATGTTCAGGTTATGACACAAATATTCTATATCTGCTTGCTGGCAGTGGGAATTCAATAACTTGTCCTGGGACAAAATGTTACAGCCACATAAAAAAGCCAGATGTGAAATGGTACAAGGTAAGGATCAGTCTATTGAGTATTGAAAACAGCTGAGGCAGGTGGAGTGTCAGATCTAGTTAATGTCCATGTGCCGTAGTTCTTGAGCTCTTCTTTGGCAGGCAATGCCAAAGAAATTCAACTCAAAAGCAGAATCTTGAACTGATATATATCTAGTATTTAAGGAAGAGTTTTGAAGAAATTTGCCACACCTAAAATATTATTATATGAACAGAAGCCAAGAAATGCTTGCTCTTCAGCCAAGAAATTGAAGTAATTGAGAATTAATATAGGTTTTTTACAAAACTGACATGATTGAAATGCAACATTTTAAGTTTTGTTTTGATATTTCAAATTTTGAAAATATCCAATATACCAAAGAAAAACTGCCTTTGTTAGACACAAATTATTTTAAGAATAATGTTTCACATTATTCTTTCCAAAACTGCTGTTTTAAATTAAACACTGTTTCACTGAACCACTACTTACTCAGTGTTTGTAAGGATGGTAATATAGCAAATTATATCCAAACCTGTACAAACAAGCAAAGGAAAATGAGTAAAATGTGCAATTGTGCATTTTCCTGTCAGGTATTATTTACATTATTTTATTCTATCAAGTGGAATTATGATCTAGTCAAAGTTATTCTGCATTTGCTTTAAAATTTTAAATGAGGTTTATCTTTACCTACATCTTGATCTGAAGCCCACTGAAGTTAAGGAGCATCTTCACATTTGCATTACTGAATTTTTTCTGGAACTTGATTTAAGGAAAATTGTTGCTGGTCTTGGTGGAATATGATTATATGAAGCTGAAAAATAGAGGTGCTTTTCAAAAATAGACCATTTTCATGCTTCTAAAAGTAGTGAGAGTGTTCTCAACCTCAGACTATCCAAACTCATGGCCTACTTCTCATAAAATAACTTGAAAATGTTTTCAAAATTATTTCTTTACAAAATAAAAAATACTTAGTCCATCAAAAAAACCAATTCTTTTTGTTGCTCTTTAGTAATAGGAATTTAATTTAGATTAGCTTCATGATTTCATGTTTCCGCACCAACCATAAATTTAAAATAATTTTTTAAAAATCAAGGTTATTCACATATATTTTAGAATACCTGGAAAATATCCTCAGAATCCTAATACATCCATTTTTGGGCCTCAGTGGAAAGACTTTGGTTTAGCCCTTCTGCCATGAAAATCCTGTCCAAATAGATTAAAATTTAATAACAGCAACAAGAGCAAGGAAAAAAATAGTTTAATTCTTGGATATTATTTTCGTTAGGATGGTCACCAGGTAAAATACAGGAAAAGCAGACCAAGCCTAAAGCTTAAGCAGAATGAAATCTACTTGAATCCAACATATGACAAAGATGCTGGAATATATGTGTGTGATTACACTTTGTCTGACAACATTACCAAGTGGACAGTGAGAACAGCAGTAACAGTAGAAGTCATTGGTGAGTAATATAATAACCCAGAATAAAATACCTGAAGAAAATTATGTTTTCTTTATTATATTTATTTCTGTCTTTTGTTCAGGCTTTTGTTCTGAAAAACCCATAAACTGAATTAGCTACAGGATCATTAAAATCCTCTTCCAAGTATTCTGAGGACATCTTGGGACACCAACTAGAACATCCAGTAGTAATAGCAGTAGGTCCTGTAGGAAAGTATAAATCTATTCTACATCCTGAACTGTGTGGATGCAGTACAGCTGTTTCTGTAGGAAAACAGCACAGGACTGTTCCTCAGCATCCTGGTGTAAGGTAGGCCACTCTGTGAAAGGGAGAACAAGATTTGGGGAGCCAAAGAAATGCGTCAAGTGAGGCAACCCGGTTCTGTGGTCTAGTGAAAAAACACTCCTTTGAATTTTCTAATTTCAAAGTCTAATGAGGATAGCACTTCCCTGAAATAGGTGATCCTTTTCTGCCCAGGTATTTTAAGAATTTGGTTCTAAGAATTCAAGGGGAAAATGTATCCATCCCATCAGGACAGGAAACCACATCTTGCCAACCTGTGACAGCTCTGTGTGGTGGCTTAAAATACTTCTTGCTCTTTCACTCTTCCTTCTGGCTTTGTTCCCACAATATTTTCCAGGCAGGCTTGGACTAGCTCTGCCTTTATTCTGATCTGACTGTATTTGAGCTGATGCATTGCCCTTCTCAGTTCTTTTCCCTCACTTTCTAGAGCAGTCAGAAAAGCACTTAAAAGGCACCACATGCATCTACACTGCCCCAGAACCCTGCAGGCTGAGGGGAGACATCCTTGCAGTCACAACTTCCACGTGAAGGGAAGAGAAGGGGCAGGCACTGACCTCTTCACTGTGGTGACCAGTGACAAGACCCCAGGGAATGGCCTGAAAATGTGTCAGGGGAGCTTTAGGTTGAATATTAGAATAAAGTTTTTCACCCAGACAGTGGCTGGGCACTNTGCAGTATGGGACTTTCCTAGAATATCAGAGCTGTGGGTTTTATTGTACAACCCGTGGGTGTCATTACCCGTGCCCTTTGGCAGCCTGAGTTTGGAAAACAGCATGGCTATTTTGGTACAAGTATCTGTGCTTGTGAATGGGCTGTGCACGTGCTCTCGTTGTGCTGACTGGGCATGAAAAGAGGTTTGACAGGGAACTGGTATGAAGATTGCACCCTTCAGGGGGTTTTGCAAGGGGGGTTCCTAGTTTTTTAATCCTAAATAATTGAAAGTGCAGACTAGTTGCTGAGCTCCTCAGCTCATGTTAGAGGACAATGCCTCAGAGTAAATGAGATAGCAGGTGTTTGAGTAGCTATGCAAGTTTGATGTCCTCCTCTTTTTTAGGACTTAGGTACCTAAATTCCACTTGAAAAATTAAATTTTAAGCTATTTTCTTTAGTCTCCTGCACTAAGAATAACTTTATACTGAATTATATTCTTGTTCATTGCAGCAAAAAACACCATTCATCCACCAAACCTTTTGTATCCCAATGGTGTTGTGATCCTTGAAGTAGAAGTTGGTAAGTTTCAATTCCTCCCCTAGAAGCAAATGAAAATATTTAAATAAGGTATTGATAAATAATGATAGATCTTGATAAAGCAAACCAGCTTTGCTTTCTAGGGTATTTAAGAGAATAATATTCTGCAGGCATGGTTTTTCCGTGTTCATTTGTTCCAGGCAAGCCACTTGAACTGGAATGCCGTGTACAGTTTGGGTTTGAAACAGTTTCGGCAATGAGGGTAACATGGAAACGAAACAACGAAGAGAATGTAAATGGGAAATTGAATCAGGAAACAAGGTGAGAACCTGCTCCCCCATCCCCCCCAGCAGTCTAGTTACTACCAACACAAGCAACTGTGGAAGTCCTTCTATAACAACTTTACTGAATACATTTTATTGAAAAAACTTTGGAAGGCTCTTTTCTTTCACCTAGTAATGTGTATGTCCACGAGCAAGTGACAGGCATGTGATGTTCACATACAGAAGCACATACTGATGGCCATAAAAACAAGAACTCGAACTCTGCATGATCTTAGCTCTTCTTCTTAAAACTTCAGCTCGTAGACAGCTTCAACGTGAAGGGTTTTTGGTTGCCTGTCCCTGCATCAGTTGTTTTCAAGTGTTCTTNTAACAACACTCTCAGGAACAGGGTGTGACTCTTGGAGATGGTTCTGTGCGGGGCTGGGTGTTGAACTTGATCCTGTGGGTCCCTTCCAACTCAGCTTGTTCTGTGATTCTGCTGTGACCTAGTTAAANCTTGAAAAATTAAATTTTAAGCTATTTTCTTTAGTCTCCTGCACTAAGAATAACTTTATACTGAATTATATTCTTGTTCATTGCAGCAAAAAACACCATTCATCCACCAAACCTTTTGTATCCCAATGGTGTTGTGATCCTTGAAGTAGAAGTTGGTAAGTTTCAATTCCTCCCCTAGAAGCAAATGAAAATATTTAAATAAGGTATTGATAAATAATGATAGATCTTGATAAAGCAAACCAGCTTTGCTTTCTAGGGTATTTAAGAGAATAATATTCTGCAGGCATGGTTTTTCCGTGTTCATTTGTTCCAGGCAAGCCACTTGAACTGGAATGCCGTGTACAGTTTGGGTTTGAAACAGTTTCGGCAATGAGGGTAACATGGAAACGAAACAACGAAGAGAATGTAAATGGGAAATTGAATCAGGAAACAAGGTGAGAACCTGCTCCCCCATCCCCCCCAGCAGTCTAGTTACTACCAACACAAGCAACTGTGGAAGTCCTTCTATAACAACTTTACTGAATACATTTTATTGAAAAAACTTTGGAAGGCTCTTTTCTTTCACCTAGTAATGTGTATGTCCACGAGCAAGTGACAGGCATGTGATGTTCACATACAGAAGCACATACTGATGGCCATAAAAACAAGAACTCGAACTCTGCATGATCTTAGCTCTTCTTCTTAAAACTTCAGCTCGTAGACAGCTTCAACGTGAAGGGTTTTTGGTTGCCTGTCCCTGCATCAGTTGTTTTCAAGTGTTCTTGTTTTCAAGTGCTCTTGAAAGCATGGTCTCTGTTGTGCCTTGCTAGCAATTCACACAATCTCTCTTTGGAAGCTGTCTCTGAGTGGGGAGTGGATCAGATCAGCAAAACAGTACTGTGGACATTGAAAGGAGTTCGTGTGTCTCAGACATCGGGGTGTTACAGACTAGGTCTGAGGACTTGCAGCACTGAATTTCAGGACACTGAATTTTGGGACTCCTCCCTGGTAAGAATTAACCAGACCCTGCAGAGAAAAAGGATGTAGGGGAAAGGTTTCCTGTGACCTGGGGACAACCCCTATAGTCATTACACTTCCCTTTCCTTCCTGTTTTCATTCACTTACACAGTGTTCAACTTGGGCAAGCAACAGAGTAGAGGCAACACAGGCAAGTGTGTCTTTCACCACATGGCCCTGAGTCAACTTTATGGGTAAACTTTCTGTACACCAGGAGAAGCAAAAGCCCTGCTGTCACTGCTAAAATCAAATTCATAATAGGAGTCATATGGGGAAAAAAAAAAAGAATTATGATACCACAAAGACACATGCACTCATGAGGTAGACTGGAAATTGCATTTCCCTAACTTCAGAATGTTTAGATTTGGAATATTGTTTTTAACAAGTTTTTAGCTTTTTTCATGGGTAGAGTTTCTGTTTATTTTTTAGAATACAAACAAATGAAATATTCCCCAACAGACTTTGGCTGAATCCTTGCCTATGCTCACTCCTAGATATCTTGAGGTAGCAGAGTTGGAGCCATGGGATACTGTCATTTTGCAGTGGCACAATGTGAAATGCCTTTTGGGATGACCCAGAGATGCTTATACTTGTGGCTTTCAAAGGGGCATGCTGAAACTCGTAAACCCTGGGTATTCTGGAGTGATTGCAGACACAGATCTGTTTCCCACATCATTCACTCAATCCTGAAGGGATTCCTCAGTTACCTCTTAATTTCCTTTACTTCTGTCCCTTATATCTATCTTATTCTGTTTGCTTATCATGTCCTTGGGCTTTTTACGCCTGTGCAGGAGGCTGAGTTGCTCAGTCTTTGCCCACCTAGTTCTGTCTTGGGGTTCCTTTTTGAAGTTTCATTTCTCTGCATCTCTGCTGGGTGAATATTTTACATCTTACAAAACCACAAGTAATCTTATAGAATTAAAGGGGACTATATATTGAAAACTAGGCAAGTGGTAAATATTTTGCTGAATAGATGAATTAAAGATAAACCTTTCAGTCCTTCAGGCCTACCAAAGTATTTTCTTACAATGTTAGTATTTTCTTACCATATATAAACCAAGTGGAGGTTCCAAACCAGAATATTGCATTATTATGAAAAGTTCAAGATTAATGTTAAGAAGTAGCAAGCTCCTCTATTTTTGTGTGTAAGACTTTGGGATATTGTGTGAATGAACAGCAAAAGTATCATGCAAATACACATTTTTTTCTCTCTAGTGTCTATCCAAAGGGTTTGAAGGGGCACACACTTCTTCATGTTGCAACTTTGAAAGAAGTTACTGAAAAGGACCTCAGAAGCAGCTTCACATGCTTTGCTGAGAATTCAGTGGGGAATGCCACTGCTGTGATCCAGCTGAAAAGAAAGAAGAGAGGTAAAGGTATCAATTGGTGACTATTTACCCCTGAAGACACACTTTGATTTACTCTACTGCTACTAATTAATTCCCCATTGACACTGGCTTTTAGCCAACAGCAGAAGTTTCTTGAACCTGCGTGGGAAAAGTCTGATTTGTCAGATGTCTTGAAAGCCACAGTATTTTGAGGATTACTCAGAAGAGCAGGGCTATCTGGGGACTTAACTGCAGGCAGGTGAGCCAAGTGGAAGTTAGAGAGTACCTGGAAGGGAGAAGAGGAGAGTGTAATCTCTTAACATTAATAGGCAATCTACTAAACTGAAGCAGGGAGGCTGCTGAAAGCAACAGTATTCCTTGATTTTCATAGGATATTTCTGTTTATTTTCCCAGTCACTAGCGTGCATATTTCTGAGAAGTTACCATAAGTGGTATGAATGTGGCAGTCTTTCAAGCCTTTCAAGGCCCAAACCAGAATAAGTGTGGAAATTAAAGTGTTAAACCATAGTTCACAGTGGAGGTTCATCACAGGAGTGCAACAGGAAGCTGCCAGAAGGGCACTGTGTGCAGCTGTCTGTTCTGATGTAGCTTTTCCATCTCAGGTGATGACTATTTATAGCATTGCTGACTGTACCAGAGACAATTTGTTCTGTGCACTCTGTCATAGATTGGCTTTTCATACCACCAAAGAGATGCCATGCAAAAAAGGTCACTGATGGTAGACTGAAATTCTATGTTAAGTTTTGTGGCTACATGAAATCTTGACTTCCCTAAATTTTGCCAGAGGGATAAGAAAAAAGATTTTGTAAGATGGTTTGTCCCCATTTCTGGACTGATTTTTTATCTAAGTATCAATATTATTTTGGAAACTTGAATTATGATAGACTCTTTTCTTTCTGCAGTGTTGTTCTTATATATACTATGCAGTGCCATTTCTACGCTATTTGCATTTGTTTTGTGCACTGCCTTTATTTACCAGCACTGGATTGAAATAGTGCTGATGTATCGAAGTTATATGGTCCACAGCAAAAGTACAGAAGGTAAGAAATCTTGTATAATATTAGTTTGGTCCAGTTTTTCTACTGCTTTTTGCCATGTGGGACAATTTGGTATGAGTTACTCATTTAATTAAGTTCTTTTAATGACCCTGTTCTCTTTGAGCCAATACAAACTCTATTGCAAGATGCTCAGTGAATGCAGATGGAAAAAAAGTTAGATAGCATGAAAGAAATATCTAACACCAACAGAAATGTCAGTTAGACTTTTGCCCTAATTTACCCATAGAAGATTAGAGTAGGAAGTTGAATTTTGGCAGTCCATTTGCAGGGAATAATTTAGCATCTCCAACATTTCAAAATCATTCTCTGAAAAAGTTCAACAAAACCTTTGGACAAGAAAGAAATAACATTGAATAACAAAGTAAGGGACTCCAGGACTCAGTAAAGGACTCACTTGAAGCCAAAAAGTTTCTCAGAAGAATAAACAAAAGAGAGAAATAAGATGATAAAGGGCACCAACTGACAAATGAATGTTTGGGAAATATTCATATTTCCTTTCGAAAATCTTCGGAAACCACTTGACATTTGCACCCGAGTGATTAGCTTTTGATTTTTCAAATCTCTGTAGTAGCACTGCCCCATCATCTCAGCTGAAACCGGCCCCTGCAATAGTAGACAGTGTAAAAATGTATCAGGAATCCCTACGACTACTTCAAAGAACTTAACGTATGATTTTCTTAAATGTGTTTAAAGAATTCTGATGGTTTGTGCCTGAGAAAATTTCTCTAAAAATTCTTGCATTTTGATGAAGTTTGAGGTAGGGGGGTCTGAGTCTGATTTTATGTTTGCAAATGTGTCTTATGTGTGAAACAACTGCATCTTGATACCTGTAGGTACATGCACAGTTAGAAAATTAACTGCCCTTTCAGAAAACATTTTTGCAAGCACTAAAGCATTTGGCAAAAGCAGTTTGGGAAATCACTCAAAATTTCCCCTCTATCTGGTAACAAAGTGATTTAAGAACCTGTGGAAAGTCCCTTTAGAGCACACCCTGCACGTCAGTAGGACAGACAGCCCTGCCAAGGCCTGTGCACTGAAGTTGAAGACACCTTTGGCGTGCAGCCCCTGTCCCCTGCCTGTCCTCTGCTTCTCAGGTACCTCATGCACACAGCTCCATTTGCAGCATGGGGGTAAAGGGGGTGTGCAGACCAACTGTGCATACCCAGAGTTTTCTGCCAAGGAAAATGTGTTCTCACCTGCAGGATTATGTCCTTCTCACTTCATGGGTGCATATCGAGTCACCTGAGGTCTGAAAGGACTTGCTCATAAAGTAGCAAAGGAGCAGTTATGAGTTGATTTTGCTGTTTCTTCCTTTCTATCATTTCTTCTCTCATGGTCCTCTCAGCACAACATCAGACAATTGAAGAGTCCTACAAGATTGGAAGGTACCCTGGGCACCTGCTGTAAGCAGAGCTGACCTAGGTTGTGCAGGACCTTGTGGACAGGGAAACCAAAACTCCTTTGGGGTTAATTGGCCTCCTTAGCCAATTCAGATATATCTCTTAAAGCTCCTGACTTTTTCCACGCATGGGAAGAAATAATGCAGGAGATTTGATACTTTTATAGACATTTGACATTTATAGAACGTTTGCCATCACTTTGCTTAAGTCAGGTATTCATTTCCTACACTTTCAGCATCTTAAATACAGTACCAGAAGTTCCTCAGCTTGTAATTTTCCTGTACAATTATGTGAAAAAATGGCCTAATGGTGCTTATTTTTGTATTTATTTTTAAATTGTTACAGTCATAGTAATGTTATAAAGGCATGTGTTTGCTAGTTGTTAGTTTAATAAGATTGCAGTGACCTCTGTGGGTGAAATGAGGAATACTTGGCTTGTAGTGTGATTCATTGTTATTTAAAATCTGTTTCCAAGGGAGCTTCAATTTAGGGTATAAATGAATTGAAGTTCAGCTAAACCAATCTAGTGAACCTCTGTCCCACCTTTAATTCCCACATTAGTCCTGTGTGCCTATTGCTGGTGATTCACTCTTGTGGGCCTAAGTTGGCTCAGCCTGGCAGAAAAATAACTCAGTAAAAGACAGTGTGTAGCAAAGTAAATCGTCTTCCCCTATTATCACAAGAGCTTCAGCACCAGTAGAAGGATGTGATTGAAAGTGTATTCAGGAGCAGAGGGGAAGAGCAGGGATGCAACATGTGTTGTCTGATGACATTTTTGGCCTCCAGACCTAATCTGCACACCTCTGGTTTTTTTGATGACATCTCTGACTTATTTTCTTACTTTCTGCTGTGTGCTGGTTTTGAATTTAAGTGTTCAGCCTCAGCTCATCCATGTTAGTTTTCTGAATTTGCTTTACATACGAGCTCTTCTAGATCCTGTGGGAACTTGGTGACTCTAGCTTGTGCCTGTGGTCCTAATCTCACATCTAGGATAGAAATCAGGAGATTAACACCAAGGCATATGGGTCATGACATTCAGCACTTAGTTCTCTGTGCTGGGTGTAGGTGTCTCAGTTCCCAAGCAGTGAAGGTGAAGGTGCAGTCAATATGGTGAAATCCAGAGAGCCTCTCAGCTCATCCTGCAGCAGCACCCTGCCCTACACAGGGGAATTTCTTTGTGGTTTCTATTCATTATGTTGTCATGTGATGTAATTCAGCTAATTGAACATAAGTGTCTGATGTAATTTGGGCTGCCTGATGATGTCCTGCCATTCCAAAATGTTTTAGTCTCCAATAATTCCCCTGTCAAATCTGGCAGACTTAGGATACCTTAAATGGCCTCAAGTAACTGGGAAACTGGACTGGGTCCACTGTGCCTTTTGCTTTCACCAGAAGTTATTTTCTGTTATGTTCCTTCTCCCTCAGGTGTAGTTCCAAGTTTATTCAGCAAATAGATACAATTTGCTTTTGCCTTGTAGTTAAGAATGGGTGTAACTCAGGACATTGGTACCAGGGTGATCAAAGCTAAGAAAAATTCTTTATCCATGTTTCATCTGCACTGTACAAACATTCTTTTAAGGAGACTCAAAGTTCAATAACTGGTCAGTACTTGGTGTCTGAGCTGATATTTTGATCAGACTTAGCCTTTGCTCCTTACACAAGCCTCTCTCTTTACAGACATAACAGTGTATGAAAACAGCATATCTTTTGCAAGCAACTAATATTCAAGAACATTGTTCCTTTAAGCTTTATTATCTTTTAAAAGAAGATTGGCCATTGATAAGATTTTTTTTAATCAACATCTGGGCAAATCAGAGAAAAGATTGGGAATCATTCCCTACCACATGGCTTTTGCCTGGAAGGGACCAAATCTTTAAACTATCTTTCACTAAACATCTCTACCTTGCTTGTTTGCTTTGGTAGCATATGTCTATAAAAGTTACAAGACAGTGAGGAGCAAGGTTGTCTTTGGTGACTGGATAGCTGTAATCCATGAACACGTCATAATTTTAGGTTTGTGTTGTGCCTACTTAAACACATATAAATGGAAACAGAGCATTAAGAAAGAAGCTGAATGTTTCAGCCAGACTTGTTAATGTATATAGTCATTTATTTATTAATTTATTTATTAATTTATTTTAGATGGCAAGAAATTTGATGCGTTTGTGTCCTATGCAAAACTAAACTCTTCTGAAAGTGACTCTGCTTTAATTAGTGAGGAAAAATTTGCCCTGGAGCTTCTTCCAGATATGCTAGAAAATAAATATGGATACAAGTTATGTATTCTTGAAAGAGATATTCTTCCGGGAGGAGGTAAGGTCCCTGGGCATAGTAGAAAATCTTCAGTTTTTACAAATTTGTGTTTCACTTTCCAAAAAAAACTTTATGCACCAGAGCAACAAATTGTATAATTAGGTAGTGGAATTTATGTTCAAATCTCATAATGTTTCGATCTTTGTGTCTGGTCCCTGTGTCTGACACATATATACTTTGGAGTGAGGTCACTGTGAGCTACTAGGCTGAGACAAAGCTTCTTGTGCAAGAATTTGCACAAGCAGACTCCATTCCCTGGGAAGAAGACTTCTAATGTATCAACAGTTACTTTCTGAGCAACTTTAGCCAGTGCTACCTCAGTAATTAGAAAGTCCTGTGTATCTGTTCCTGGGAGAGATAAAGACAAGTCCAGGTGTCCCTCGAGACGCTGTTGAAGCGTGTTGAGGTCTCAGCTGTGCCCTTCATGTCCTGAGCAGAAAGTTGTGTTCTTTGGTTGTATAAGAACAGCCATGGTACTCTCTCATAGCAAACTCATTTCTAGGTGTCATATGATTACTCAGCATTCCTGTTCTTGTTCCTTATTTCTGGGTTTTAGCTGTTGATAAAGGCATTGATAAGATAAAAACTCCTTTGCAGAATGCAGTAACTCTCACCATTTCCTCTCCAGCATACACAGATGAAGTTGTAACAGCTATTAAACAAAGCAGACGGGTAATAATTATTTTGAGCCCAGCCTATGTCAGTGGACCAAACATCTTTGAACTTCAGGCAGCAGTGAACTGTGCATTGGAAGATAAAGGGATCAAACTGGTATTAGTAAAGTTCCAGGATTTCCAAGAGCCAGAGACTTTGCCTCCAGTAGTGAAGAAAGCACTTCGGGTTTTACCAATCCTTACCTGGAAGTCTTCCATTTCTGCTGCTCCACACAAGAAGTTCTGGAAATACATGCATTACCATATGCCAATGAAAACTACTAAGAGGCTGGAAAATTGCAGCCTCAAGGGCTTATCCCAAAGGTTATTCAGACTGGTATAGGTAGGAGAAATATTACAGGGGGATGACATCAGGCTCAGGAATGGTAATATGATTTTTCTGTATCATCTCCCCTCTGTCAACTGTCACTACAGCCAGCAATAGCTTGCTCTGAAACAGTCAGAAGGACTGAAGTGTGACTGTGCCACTGTACACAACTGTAAATGTGAGCTATCTTTCATAAATTAATATTTTATTACCTTTTTTTAATATTTATTATACAATTTTGCTCTGATTTTGAGACATACAATGTTCTTTACACTGCATTCCTTTCTGGAATATTTTGACACTTGTTTTCTAGAAAAAGATTTTAAAAAGGGAACTCCAGAGGAAGCTTGCAGTTTAATTTTCTGATGCAGTCCGTTGGAATATATCCAAGTTCTTCAAATGAGTTACCTCCTCCAGTGGGAACACCAAGAAAATACCATGGGAAACTGCTACAGCTGGGTATGCCAAAGAGAAATGAAAAGATGGAGATGTGTGATGCATCTCCATCCTTCCTTCAATGAGGGGAAGAATTTGACCAGTTGTGAAACAGTTCACACTCAGGGACACCTGAACCTGATCATTGCTGATCCTGTCTGGTGCTGGTCACTCAATGCCCACTGAACCTATTGGCATTGTGGGTGTGTGGCAGGTGTAAATCAAAGCTGATTGTCACAGCTAGTGACAGGGACTCTAAATCTTTCCCTTGCAGTCCTCTGGGTGCCAACTCTCCAGAGCTCATACTACCTATTCTCAAACCATCTTGCAGCCTGTGTGTGTCTATCTGTAGCTGAGTGAAATGCAATGGTCAGTGTTAAGCAATCTGAGTGGTATAGCCTCTTCTCTGTTGTTCTGCTCACTTCATTTGGCCTTCAAGTTAACAAATCCTTGTTTTATAATGCTAATTGAATATCTCATCTGCCAGATTCCTTGTTGGAAAGGGATTCCAAGAGATACTACTGTTAACAGGATCAGTACACTGGAAAAAAGAACTCTTTTGCAAGCAGGCTGAGCATTGTCTACCTAATGCAATATTGGGTTCAAAGCTTTTGTGGGAGGACTGATGGTGCTGTGAGACTGACAGAAGATAGTGCTTCATGTAGAACATCAAAGGGCATCACTGACTGTACCACAGACAATTTTGACATTGCAGTTGCACCTGTACTGGAGATTTGGTTCAGATAATTATGATTTTGATGCAAATTTCCCACTTGTCACTCCATGTCACCTTTTGCTTTGCATTATAGACCATTGCAGTTGCACACACTGGATCCCTTCCACAGAAAGTCAAGTGGAAGATGTTCTCCATCCATGAAGGACACTCAGCCTGTGAGGCCAGTTGGTTGGAAGGAGTCCCCTCCCACATGCAGTGTGTTTTCAGAACTAGCTGTTTTGGGGTGTAACATCTGTTCTCACCATCTGCACTGTCTTCTAACACAATCAAATCATTGATGAATTTGAATAATTTGAATAATTTGTCAGTAAATTAAATGCACTCAGTTCTGAGATAAGTAATACAGGTTTTAGAAGCTTCTAATCAACAGCACTATGTTTGCACACCCTGTTATCCTTACTTGGTAGTTGTGGAGGAGAAAATATGCTGGCATTTTTAAAAAGTGATCCATAAGAGCAGTTGGAGGAGGATAATGTATTTGCCCAGTAAGTGCCTTACTGCCATGAGTAAAACAAATGCCAAATACAAGACAACTCAAGATCCAATTTCAGGCAGGTGGTGTGACTCAGACCTTCCACTTTATGCTGATATTACCTGCTAAGTTACATACACGTGTTTAAGAGAGGGAGCCCCTTTCCAAACGAGGCTGTAATTTGCGCGGTCCCCCACCAGATGTCCCTCCCGCGAGCCCTGCACAGCCCCTTTATTTACACACTGAGTAGTTCTGTTACCAGGTGTGACAGGACCAGGGAGTCGTGCCAAGTGTGGTGCCCGGGGTGCCACTTGCGCTGGGGAGGCAGGCGGGGAGCGAGGGCAAGAGAGGAAGGCACGAAGCAGGCTCTCCTGCCTGCCCAGGCTGCCACCACCTCTGCCAACCGATGCCATTCCCTCGTCCTGCACTTGCTGTTTGAACGGTGAGCATTGAAAGTTTTTTTTTGGTTTGTTTTTTTNTTTTTTTTTTTGTGTGACAGTGGAAAAGTCAGAGAGGCTGCATAAATTATGTAGTTGGAAAGGTCCTTTTACTCCTCAACAGGGTGATGCTGTGGCCAAGGTTTTTCTGGGTCAGTGGAACCTGCACAACCGGTATCTTCATGCAAACTCCAGGTCTGTCTGCAGCACAAGGAATGGGACAGGCACATAAGGACTATAAAATGACCTCTAACAGGCAAGTGAAAGAGCCCTGAGGAAGAAGTGGCTGTGGGCAGCGTGGATCAGCAGAAGTGATTGTGCACACCTTCATGCACTCACCATATGCTAAATCTGTAATAAATCCATCACAGCCCCAGACATGGGCTTTGCGCATGCAAAGATGTCCAACGTGCTGCTGTTGAGCGTGGTGTCCTGTTCTGCTGCTGCTTATGGGGATGAGCCCAGCCTGGGCAAGAGGTCCTTGCCTCACTATGAACATGATCCCAGTGATGCTGTTGACTCTTCTCAAGACATGAGGCTACATGTTTTCACACTGGACTATGACTATGTGCAAATCCCCTATGAAGTTACCCTTTGGATCCTCCTTGCCTCTTTTGCAAAAATAGGTAAGTAGAAAATGGGATCTTGGGTCCTCCTAACTTGGAAAGAAGTTAAAAAAAATTACAATGTAACCAAGCAACTTTCATGCATTTTGTAGCTGGGATTGATTTTACAGCTTCTGTCCTCAAAAGAACAGGTGTGTTCGTTACCATGGCAATGCCAAAATTCCACCTTAGAGTGATTCCATTTTACTTAAGTTAACATATGACCTCTAACCTTCAGGTCTCTTGGGCTGTGAGTAGCAAATAGCAACAGAGCTCCCTGACACAGTGCTGTCCATTCATTTTTCTAGTCCTTATAGATCACCAGATACTGGAATTTGCAACCTGACACAGCTGTAGAAATCAGTTACACCAGACCGAGACTTCAAGTGTATTGAGTTTTGGGGAGAAAGTGTAAAGCATTCTTCCTTTGTATGAATAAAAGGAAACATTTCCCTCTGAGTCTTTGTTTTACATATTAAAGTTGGTGTGAAAAGTAATGCTGGGGAGAGAATGAGAGTCTCTGAGGGTGTGGATCATCAGAGACGTAGGCTAAGTATCTTTTGAATACAATACAATGAATCTAGCTTCTCTATTAGAGCTCCATGTGGGTATCTGAGAGGGGAAAGGCAACTCAGGGAGCAGTAATTGCAATAGTAACTGTAATTAACCTAGCAAAAAAGGCTCATCATGTCACACATTTTCATGGCTGGGCTGAAATTATTTTGACCATTTAGAATTAATGCAGCAATATCAAATAAATGAAGAAGATGGTAATAATATGAAGAGTTACGTAAGAGTTATACATAAAATATCCCTTTTCTTTTGATTTTTGTGTGGGATTTTCAAACTTTTCCTTAGAACACGCTGGTAGGTGAGACTGATGTTTTTCTGGACATGGCCTGAAGATAAACATTTTTCTTGTCATAGTCACCCAGATGACAAACATCATTACCAATATCCATAATATGCCAGTTTCATTATAGCTGATGCCTTCAATCCAAATCCTACAAATGTCTTCACTGGTAACATAACAATCAAAATTTTCACAAATGAAATTTGCTAGGGCATCAGCAGAGTGTGTTAATAGTAAGCATATTGACCAAATTCTTTATTTATCATCCATAAAAGCACAGGACTTGACATATGGCACATCTACAAAATATTCTTGTTTTGAACATGAAATAGATACTTTAGAAGAACTGTGTGATGCCTCCCAGGGGGACCTGTTACTTTTACTGTGAGTTTTCAAATAATGTTATTTATGATGAAAAGTGTGGAGCTGTTAAACATATTTGGAAGAAAGAGTTAGTCTAAACAATCTGGTTTCCCAGGGAAGGAGATTTCCAAACTGTTAAAGTTTTCAGTGTTTTGTTCAGGTATTATCTTCTTTCTGGATTTCAAGATTTAAGGGTGGGAAACAGTTCCAAGGTCTTTAAAGGCAAAACAATCCCCTTATAAATAAGACTGGAAGAAGACTTGGAAATGATTTTTTAAATTAAAAAGCAGATGAGTAGAGTTAGGATATAAACATACCTCTTGGTAAAAAAAAAAAAAAGGTACTGTCCTAAAAAAAATTACTGAAACTTTCATAAAAGTATTGTTATGTTCCTTTGCTTTTGAAGACTGATAATTCAAGGGTCACAGAAATACTGTCATGGCAGAACCTTGTAGAATTGCAAGATGAAGGCTGATCTAGCTTCAAACATAGAGTTACAGACAACGGATTTAAAGGTTTCTTAGTCTGCCTCATTCTCATTCTTGTAAATTTTAAAAAATCCTGACTTTTTTAGTACAGGCACATCTCATTCACAGTATGATCACACAATTCCTTTATAGTGACTAGACGAGCCAGTAGCAGGTGGGCAGTGTGGATTCTTGAAAAATATTTTCTTTCCAAATTGTGGAAGATCATTTCTAAGAGGTTTCTGCCTTCCCAGAAATGGAGCTTAAACTCAGACATGCTTGCTCAGAAATCAGGATCTGGGCAGCAGGAAGAGAAGAATTTCATGGTCAAACTCCTGCCCTGCTTTAGTGATACAAGTGAGGATGTTTAATTTTGAAGGGAACAGTACTGCCTGTTTTTACCTTCATAATCCTTGGAGGAAAAGCTGGCTGTATGAAGACAAAGTGCCCAAACACAGGCAAGACAACTGTCTCACATCAGGTTAATTTAAACTTGAATAATCCCCTGATGTTTTATTCAAGGTTTCCACATCTTTCACCGATTACCAAGACTTATGCCTGAAAGCTGCATCCTGATTGCCATTGGAGCACTAGTAGGAGCAATCATCTTTGCTTCCCACCACAAATCTCCACCAGTGATGAACACTAGTATTTACTTCTTGTATCTCCTTCCACCCATTGTTCTGGAGGAGGGTTATTTCATGCCAACTCGACCATTTTTTGAAAACTTTGGATCCATTCTGTGGTGGTCTGTTCTGGGATCTCTGCTAAACTCGTTTGGGATTGGCCTCTCCCTCTATGGAGTCTGCCAGATCGAAGCCTTCGGCCTGACTGACCTGAACCTGCTGCAGAACTTGCTTTTTGGCAGCATGATTTCAGCAGTGGACCCCGTGGCAGCTCTGGTGGTTTTTGAAGAAGCCTCTGTTAATGAGCAGCTTTACATGATGATCTTTGGAGAGTCACTGCTAAATGATGGCATAACTGTGGTGAGTTTCTTTCTGCTCCTTGTCTTCCTCTCTTTGGACTCTTTGGCTTGTAGGGTTACTGGGAACAGGACAAGAACAGCTCAAAGGAGATCCTAATACATTATTTGTTTTAGGAATACTCTGCTCAATTATTCACAAGGGATTTTAATATATGCAAAAATTACATCTTATATTACCTCTTTCCAAAGCATTTTAGAGCTGTATTTTAGAGCTGCTGGACTAGGGAAACATACACATACATGTGAGATGTGCTCTTGCATTCACTTAAGTGAATGGATAAGCTACAGATGATTTTTCTGGTCAGATCAGTGTAGGACCTTGGAATGTTCTTGACATTATGCAAGCAAATAAATAAAAAAATTGTACTGCTTAAAGACTGAAGGCAGCAAGGGTAGGAATACAGGAGACCTTGCTTTGTCATATACCTGAGAGAGTCCTCCAGGGAAAAAAAAAAGGCAAACCAGATGTGGATAACCTCTGGAGGCCACGCTGTCCTCCAGCCCCTTCCAGAAATTTCACCAGAGGCCTTAGACAGGAATTCCAAATGCCACTAAGAACTTTGCATATCTCTATCAGTAAAAATATTGACATCTGACAAATGTTTGCCTTTTTTGGTTGTCTTGTCATAAATATCCAGAAACAATGTTTCCTGAATAAGAGAGATTTGGTTGGTTGGCTGTGTTTTTGTTGTTGCTGCTGTTTGTTGTTGTCGGTTTTTTGTTTTTAATAGGAGAAGAGTGTTTTTACAAGGCTCCTTTCACTAATATTTTTCCCCTTATCTCATTAGTTCTGCTAAAGTCGGAGCAACCTGAAATTCTAGGTGTAAGCAGAAGTGACAAGAACATTTAAAACACATGTTTTTCAAGGAAGACATTTCAAGCAGGAAGTTTAGTGCTCAGAAACCATCAGGACTGCTCATGTGGTACAAGTTAACAGCAGGTTAAGGAGTTTCACTAGATAAGATCTTTACAGAATTTAAATCACAGGAATCTAAAACACATAAAAACTATTCAGATACTGCTATACATGAGGTACAGCCCAACTCAGACTTGTAAAATCTGTACAGAGTTCACTGCTGAAAAGCTTCATGGGAGAAATGCACTTTATGAATACTGAGAAAAGAAAAAGGAACAAGTAACTTCTTGCAGCCACAGCCTACGGATCATAAATCCTTCCTCTTGGTGATCAGAGATAAAGGGCTGATGTAGAGCTAAGGGACAAGTGTTATTTAATTTACATTCAAACTACTTGGGTGCTACAATTGTAACAGAAAAATCCCCAATGTGTCTATCTCTCACACTTGTCTTTTTGGTTCCTTCAAATACCGACCTCAAAACTGTAATACCTCTTTTTCACACTGGAAGAGCTTGTTTCGTGCTTTTTTTGATGGGCACACTACCTTGCCTTTGCTTTTCTCCCAGCTATTTATCATGTGGGTCCCACTCCTGATGGTATTTACCTGAGCTTTCAGCCAGGATCCTGTTACAGGATATAAATGTGCAGTGACAGGAAGCCTGTTAAAGCAGTGGATTTAGGCACTCCTCAGCAGCACTGGGTGTGTTAGTAAGTGAGATGAAAGAGCTGTATGTGGGGTATGCTGGGTGCAGCACTGAGAGTTCCCACTGCTCCACACACTCTCATCTTTGGGGATCATCTCAGGGCAGCTGCACTGCCATGAGTCTGTCAGCTCCTGATATTGCATCTCTGCATCAACCACCATTCATCCCCTTTCTGGGCATTGGAGCTTTCAAAATCTCTACCTGGCTTCATGCTTAAGAAGACTGAAGTATTTGCCACCTAAGTGGAGTCCAGTAGGTGACTTGCTCCTCTCTAATATCCCACTTACTTTTTTCCAAGGTTTTAAAACAATTTATCTCAAGTGTCTTCTCTTACCATTTCCTTCTCTTTCTCTCTTAACAGTTTCATTTGAGTTAACGCTAAGTGTTTAAAAAAGATAATGTCACCAAGATATATTAAGCATACATATATTTTTATTGTTTAAATTCAAATATCCCCTGGTTGTCTCCAGCCTGCTTATCAGCTTGAACATTTTTTTCACCATCAGGAAAAACTGGTATGAGTTTTTTTGAACTTGTGTATTACATCTGGGGCAACAATGGCTCTGTCTCCCATATTTAGTTTAGTATGCTGGTATATAAAAAGTATTACAAAATAACAGACAGTAGAATTAGAATTATAATCTAGAAGTTATGACTTTGCCTTAAGGGGGTGGGAGAAAAGTGGATGATTTACTCTTTTTAGCCATTGGTACCTTTTCTTATTTTCCTCAGTAGGGCCATGTCTGTGGATGGAAAAAAGAAGGCTCCAAGTCCTGTTAATTACTTTCCTCAGTTATTTCTGAGTGGGCTGTTAGCATCAGAATAGTTCAGACAGCAACAGGGCTGGACCTAGGATACATCACACATTACTGGAATTTCAAAGCCCTGTTCAAAGAAAGTGTTATAAATCCAGTGCAGATCTTATTCAAGACTGAACTCAGGTGGAATACCCTGATTTTGCTGTGAAGTGTTTCAGCCATCTGAAGCTCTGCTCCCACATATACACAGACAATTTTGTTTCTAAACAGGAGCTGAGCACCGGTATGAATCAGGAAATGGAATATTCCCTGACTGCTTCATCTCTGAGGCTTGATTTTAGAAATACTGAGAACACCTATAAATCATGCTGTGGTCAAAATGGGTGGCACTCTGTATTCTCTGATGGAACCCTCTTCTTCTTTAATCTAATACATGTTGAAGACCTACGTAAAATTATTTTTTTTTATTTGAGAAGATTTGAAATTGCCTCCGTGATGTCACTAAGGAAGACTTTGACCACTGGTTTGGATGCTAGAAAGGAGGATAGAGATATTCTCTGCTCCTGCTGTAAAAGTTGTTCCACTGTGATTGGAATAAAACCAACCACAGTGGTAAGAAAGAATTATCAAGACAGCCTGTGTTGGTGGTTAAGACAGCCACTTGAAAATCTCTTCTTCCAATGCTTCTGGTGTGGATTTTATGTGCAGTAATTGTACATAGACACCTAGAGGATGGAGCAGCCCCTGGGGAATCCCCTGTGGCAACAGTGTCATGCTCTCTGTTCCTCTCCATGGTTCTGAGAGCTACCCAGTAGTACAAAATCATCTCCAAACAACCCAAAGCATGATGTTCTCAGAGTTGCTACATGAGACCACTATCAATCCATCCCTTCTTTTTGTGTGAACAAAAGTCTCCTAATCTGATTCAGGCTTTCCTAATATATAAAAAAATTCCAGTAATCCATTTACTGGCATAAACACTGCAATGTAACTTAGCTGAGCCTTACTTACATGACACAGTGCAGGTTGTGGTACAGAACAGTTTACTCCCACAAAGCATGTTACAAAAAAAAAAAGTAGAAATGATGTCATATGTCCATAACTTTCATTTTTATGCTAAATCATTTAAATCCTATGGGTACTTTAGGAACTAGAAAAGTGAAAAAAATTCTTAAGTCTTTTGCTGAGAATCTTTCTTCATAAGTCAGCATACAATCATGCTGTGGTATCATTTATAAAAAATTACAAGTCTTAGGAAAGAGGTCAAAGTCTACAAGAAAAGGGAAACAGAGAGAAAACAAGCTCTGAAATTAAAAGCTATAGGGTAGGTAGGGTGAGGTTTGCTTACTGTGAAGACATGAACCTTCTTTTCCTTATCTGCCACTGAAGAGACAAATTTCATATGATGGCATCAGGAAAAAGAAGTTCTGGGTATTTTCTTAAAAGAAATATTTTTGTTTGGCTTTGTCTGTCTCCCAGAAATGTTAGCAGTGAGCTTCCTGGAGAACAGACTGTGTGACAGCTCAAGGTTACATGTCCCCAGCAGCAATTTAAGATTAGATAGTAGCTGAGCAGTAATTATTATCCTAATGAGCTTGACTCTTCTACCTGCAAATACCTGCTTTAGTCTTCTTAATAACCTTCTGGAATTAACTAGATGAAGAAGAAAGACCAAAGAAAACCATAAAATGCAAATCACTTTGGTCTATTTATTGTTTTTGAACTCACGCTTTAGTGCGACAGCCTTGGAGAGCTGGTGTCTTTAGTTGTTTCCCAAATTCTCTTCAAAACTGAAAGGTGACTTTCATGTGTTACACACTCACTGTAAACAGATCTGACAGGACTTAATATTAACTGATTGTCAGCAACCTCTAGGGCCTTTTTATTACTACACCACTCTGAAAATTTTCTATTAGTTTCTAAAAAATGAATGAAAGTGGAATATGCTGAAATTTTTTCATTAACAGTTTCTGCATAATAGAGATTATTGATAATAGAAGTTTGGTAAAGTTTTTTGCTCTAAGATATTATCTTTACAGACCAAATTATATCATACATTATACAAAATTATAATTTGTATTAAATGGAATCTTTCTTCTAATCTGATATTTTCTTTCAATTTTTGTAATTTCAAGCTTCCTAGTCAAAATGCGTATCTGTGCAGGGTCTTTAGAACATTTAGAGTTTCACAGTATTTGGTTCATACTTTGAGGTTGTTATCTGGGGAGGTGGTTAAGTGGCATCAAACTCCAGATATATGATGATGGAGAGGCCTTTTTTACCTAGCTAGAGACAGTATGAAACTGAGGCTACCATCTTCCCTTCCCTTCCCTTC
>VXAX01003964.1:0-51819 GCA_013399835.1 Leptocoma aspasia
GGCAGGGTCCGCTCCGCCCGTCCCAGTGCCTCCCGCCGGGGCTCCGGCGCTGCCGCTCACTGGAAGGAGCCTTCTTTCCTTTCCTCCGGCGGAGGAACGAACGGCCGCGCAGAGATGGTCACGTTTAGGACCTGAAAAATTTCCTCGATGGTGCCCCGCCCCGCCTCTCCGTCCCTAGGTCCGTATGCCCTGCTCACGAGTGCAGTTTGCACGGCCCGTTCACCAAACTCACGCTTGGTTCCCAGGCTCCCTTTCTGCCCAAAACCTGGACAACTTTTTGGCTTGCTGTTATTCCTCAGACTTAACGGCAGGAACAACATTTTATGCACAATCTGAACAGAGTTCATATACTACAAGAAAGTTTTATGAGACGGTGTCTTAAAGCCCTGTGTCGTGACTCCCGGCAAAGACCTGTATGAACTGGTAGTCCTTGCTCAGAAAGGACTGAGGAAGGACTTTTTTATTGTCCGGAAAATATTTCTACACTTGGAATGGAACTGTAGATATAATTTCAACAGTTTTATTGAAGCTCAGGTAAGATACAAAGAGAAATTGGGGCAAGACAGACTGCATGGCAGAGCAGATGCCCTAAAGAATGAGCAAAGGCCATCAGCCCCACTGCCTCTCCTCTGAGACTGGTGTGACTGCGCATGCAGTGTAATTACTTCTCTGGAGAGCAGTACAGACACACTCTCAAAGGCAAGGTGTAGTTAGGGGATGAGGCAAACAAATGGGCTTAAGGGACGCAGGTCAAATGAGGTAGCGAATAACTGGGAGTGACCACAGAAATCTCCAGCAGTCAGCAGCAGCAGGCACAGCCTACCACCAGCCCTGCTCTTGCGGCCACAGCTTTCTGGTACATCCCATGGAAGGAGTGAGTTTGGAATAATGACTCAAATGAGGGGGCAAAATGGTTGCTTTACAGTGCTGGGCATGGGAAACAAAGGAGAAATAAACGCAGATTAAGACTGGAAATGCTGACGTTTTATGGAGAGGGTCCGTATGGACCACGGCTGGTGATCTGTGTTAGCTTGGGACAGCCTGGGGAAGTTCTCGTGTCAGTGCAGACAATAAGTATCTGCTTCAGACCTTGGGAAAGGAATGTTTCTGAAGGGAAACTCAGTGAAGTTGATTAAACAGGCAAGAGAAGGACCTTAGTGGCAACATTATAAGGAAAATTTCGTTTATATGAGACGTGTGTCAGAAGTCAAGTTAAAAGCCACTTTCAACAGGCCTTATAAACTTGTCTCACTGCCTCCCTGGTATCTATAAAGGTTTGTGCTGGTCACTTAGAAACTTCTAACAGCATTATTCAATGCTGAGTTTCGATGGATTTTTGGTCCTATGTTACTTTAAGTTCCTTTCCAGAGATATCCCAGGTATATGCATCACACTCCTTTTGAGTATTCTTTTTAATCCACAACCTCTGCCCGCTCAGAGAAGGGAACCTTCAGTTCCTCGGGTGTTCTCTATCAACCAGCTGGACAAAAAGACAAAGCAGAGAAAACTGTTGAGCTGAATTGAGCCACTAATTTGGGTCTTTCCTTTATCCACCCAACAGTGTTTCTGAAACTTAAGAAATCCTGATAACTGAGATTTGAAACCATCTTTTAAATGTATTTGAAGTTCATCAACAGATTAAACAGGCTGGAAGAGCTAGAAATTATCAAAGAAGATATTGACATTAACAAAGTGCTCACAAAAACTTAATTTCCTTAGAAAACCACACTAAAGCTCACTTTAGATAATAAGGTAAGAATTTATGTTGCATGTTGTATTTTTTAAATGTCACTACATTTAAGGAGGAAAATATCTAGAAAATTTCAGTTACAGATATAACAGTATCTAGTCAATTAGATGTTTGTCAGGTTTCTAAAAGTAAATAGTTTTAATCTCCCAGACTTGTTCATCATAGCTTTTCTGCTGGTAGTGTGGTAAAACCCTCTTCTAAAATCTTGCAGGTTCATTGGTTCAGTGAGCCCTTCCACATGTGCGTACTGTTCAGAGAAGCTTGGATGCAGTACACTGAAGAGTGTGTCTGAGAACAGGATTAATTTCCTGTACTGGAGACCAATAATTAACAAAATCTTTTCTTAATCTGGATTTTTTTTTTTTTTGACGGCTGATAAATGTAAATAGTATTCAGGTGCCATCACACCAAGGTCTAGTAAAATGATGCAAAACAGAATTTATCAACAAAACTGCCATGAGAAAAAAGGCAAACCCCTGTTCCAACTATAAACTTAAACCCCTTTCATTTTCATACAAGCTGTAGTGTTTTCTCAAAGTTACAACCAAAGCTTCAGGAGATTAGTCCTTCCTATACTAAGGTTTTACTACAATCCTAAAAAAGCAAAATGAGAGTACTATTACCATTTGCCACTGAGAATCCTTGCTAATGCAAACAAATTCATAGCACTTGCACGGGTATTTCTGGAAGACTGAGCTATGTACTCTGTTATTTACAGGCTAATGTTTTGCCTCCAGATGAACAACAAAAGCTGCAGTGAACAGAGGGGCAGTGCCAGCAGTACATGTTATGGTTGACCAAGTACAGCAATTTATGAAGGAAGGAACTTCTAGAAGAAATTCCAGATTGGTATATGCGTGAGATTTCTAATAGTGATTTGACATCACACTTGGTGCAACAAAAATGAAATGCTTGTTTTAGAAGCTCTAAGTCTGTTCTTTAAAAGAGGTTTAATGCACATGTGACAAGGAATGAGAAGGATTATTCCAAGTGTAATACAGGTGGGAAAAGATTACAAAAAATGTGACATGGGAGAATGAATATAGAGTTTTAAAGATGAAGGAACAACCTTCCCCCGGCTTTTAATTGGTGGTGATACATCGCTTAGATTTTTCAGAATAGCGAAGGGCACATTTATATGATGAAGTCACACACATAAATCTGAAAAGTCTAAATAAGAATGATTCTATCTACTTAGTTTAGAAATCCTCTCTTCCACTCCTGCAACTGTTATTTCTTTCATGTTTCTTTTATAAATACTTTCTAAAAGTCTACCTCAATGTAGTGTTTTTTTTAAAAAGTACTCTTGAAAGAGAGTACAAACAAAAAAAGCCAAAAGGAATAATTTCAGTAAAACATAAAAGCACTTGTCCTACTTCCACAGCTACTGGGCAAGATGGCAAAGGAAGTGACTCTCTAAGACATACTCTAAATTAATGAATGACCAAATTTAATTATTAAGATGCAGAATTACTGAAAAAAAAGAGATCCCTTTGCTTTAAATGACAGTGTCTTTTCCAGGCTGCAGTACATAGCTAAGGCTCCAGTTGTGCAATTTGCACCTTCCTTTCAGATCACAGGCAAAGTCTCTTCTGCAAGCAGTTAACCTCCAAGGAATCTTTACATAGTGACAGGTCCCACAGGGGGAATTAAGCTGACTCATATATCTATTGAAGTTAAAGGCAACTCCCCCACCAACTTCACTGGGAGTAGGATCAAGATCTCAATTTTTTTAGTTTAGAAATGAGTGTAGTGTGTTTGTGTATGCAAGCTCAAACTAACATAGGCAGCTAATTATTTTCGTCTGGGTTTTTTATATAAACAATGTGAAATTAGGGTAGATTTTTCCATTTTTGTATATCTGCAAGCAAATTAATAATAATAAATTGAAACAGATTTTTCAAAACCAAGACATTTGTTGTCTTGGCACTGAAAATGTCCAAGATGACAAAATGAATCACATTGCTAAGAAAAACACTGAAAGGACAGCCTGAGTTTAATTGCTGCATTAACTTCCTGATTTGACCAGTGAAAGTCCCCGTTGCCCACAAGCAGGAGGCTGGTGTGCAGCTTCCTAAAGGCCCTTCCACTTGCATTTACTTTGCTGCTGATAAAAGCAATTACTGACCCAAGTGAGAAAAGTTTATCACAGTTTGGTATAGATCACGATACACAACAAACAGTTTCCCCCTCTAATCTTCTTTCAAATGTGCTTTGCCGAGGCTGAGCTTGCTCAGCTCTCTTAAACACAGGGACCTAATTTAGGGAGAATACAATAGCCCAACGGAGTGACGCCATCAATGAAAAATGACCTTTGCGTACCAGGTTACCATTATCCCATCTCCGACTTGCTCTTACTCACCCACCTACACCACTACAGCTGCATGCAACTTAATGATGGCTTCAGCCTTTCAGGCTGCTAGAATGCTATTTATAACCCCACGGGGTCTGACTGCCATGCTATTCTTCTTCCCCATCCTCAAGAGGCATTATTCAGACAGCATGACATGGAGAGATGGCTGGTACTACAGAAGAGCAGTTTCCAATAAACAGATCATTGTGTTTCAACATAAAGAAGACTTCCAGTTACCAATTAGGAAGGCTGAATTCCATCTTTATTTTGTGTCTCACAAAGTATAAGGAGTAGGAAGAGAAAGGACTGTGGAGATGAAAAGTTGACAGAAATAGGAAGGAGAAGAGATCAGTCAAGAATTTCTTTATTTTGGTTTTTTTTTTCCCACACTATATATTTTTCATTTTCTTCTTATCTTGAAAAATATTAGATTTTCTGTTAGATGGATGTGCATTAAAGTGATATGGCCTAGTTGGGAAGAACGGGCAAGATTTCAGAGTTGGTGTTGTCCCACTCTGCAGCCTTTTGCTTTCTCTTCCTGCTCTGCTCTAGCTGCCATCCTTTCTTATGTCAAACTCACTGCAGAGTCTGATGGCCCTACAGCCATTCTGTATTTATTTTCCTTGCTCGAAATAATAGCATGTAAAAGTGACTATTAGCAGCTCTTTATCAACCTTCTTCCCCACCCGCTTAATTACCCTGCCATCCCCTCTTCTCTATTCAAAACTGTCCTTCCAAAATTACCTGAGGATATGAAGGCACCTTGTTATGCAACAAGGAGGCAAAAAAAAAAAAAAAAAGATGGAAGGTGGAAAAATAAATACCTAGAGAAAGGGTCTTGAGGAGTTTGAGGGCTGAGGACCACCTGCAGTAGGTGATTGAATGATTCAGTCTAAGGGCTGGAGTGAGAGCAAGGGGCATTTTTGTGAGTGAGCCATAGCAAGGGGCTGTGCCGTGGGTTTATTTGACTTTGGAGTGATGATGCTTCTCCCTGGGCTCAGGGAGGAATCGCAAGCAGCACTCAGTGCTCACTTAAATCATTGAGCTGTGCTGAAGGGAGAACAGATACAGCAACGCTGCAGAGGCACAGTGTCCATCAGACACTAGAAAAGTGAAGCAGGGAGTGGACTGCGTTAGGAATGATGCCTCGTCAGTAGAAATTTTGCAAATTATTATACATAAGATCATCTTGCTTCTGATGCTTATTATAACAAAATAACAGGTCAGCAGAGTAATTGGCCAGCGTGACACTACAGAAATTTCCACCTGGTTACAGTGTGGCTGCAGACTTTGGGTACCTTCGTGGTGGCCAGAGCAAAAAACTCTGAACAATTACAGCTTTTGATACACTCATGAGAGCAGAGCAGTGAATATTCAGTAATTCAGTAAGATTAAGAAAAAAGAAAAAGGTTGCATTTGGTGGGAAAGATTGGGGCATCCTGTTCGGAGGTTCCTAGGTGGTGTTGATTCATGGCCTTCAAGAACCACACAGTCACTCGGGCTTTATTTCTCAATTAGTACCAATACATCGCTTTCTTTAGTCTCTCTCTACAATGACAAACTTGTTATCTTTGTTACAGTCTGAAGTAAATTAACATTCATGGCTGTATTTCTTGTGCCAGATGATTGAATTACCATCTCCACCATGTTTCTCTTTCAGACAAAAAAATCTTACTAATTCTACCTTTAGTTTGTCAATTTCTACTTTTTGTTTGAATTTACTCTATCAAGAATGCCTTGGATCAGAAAAGCTAGAAAAGAATAATCTGAGCAAAGCAGGTGACAAGGGCTACAACAACATTTATGTTCTAGGTCTTTCCAATAACATTTGTTCTCTGAATTTAGCCTGGCAGAAAACTGCAAGGGAATTATAAACCTCCATCTAATAGTCATCATTCTGTTTTTCTGCTGTTGTAGTAACTAATTTTTTTTCATTATTAATACTAAACTCAAAAATATTTTTTTAAAGCATGGATGATCACATTAAGCAAACTGTCTATTTATTTTGTCCAGAAAATAAGTTGCCTAATTTTAAAGACACAGAAACCACACAATGCCACTCACTTGAAAATTTGTCTGGACAGGTAATCAGACACAAATTTATGAATTTTGGACTAGCTTACTTGTCCTGTTTTAAAGAAACACATACGTATTAAATTAAAATTTTATCTGCAGTATACCAAGGAAATATCTTGCAGTCTTATGGGGTTTTTTTAATATTTCAATTGTTTCTAGGAATCAATACAAATAACACATACTAACTGCCTCTGTAAGATATGGCAGCTGCACAAGTTAGTCACATTTTGATTATTTTTAAGATCAGAACACTGATCTTAAATCATGCAAGTGTCTTCCTATTAGAACAGCAAGGAAGTAATTCTAGCTTTAGTAGCTTGAGATGGAGTTAGTTATGTGTATCTATGGTAGCAAATTACATAACTGCCTGAAGTGGGGGAACTGGAACCAGTGCTCCAAGTTTTATGGGCACTGGCTCAGACACCCATATTCCTATAACTAGTGGTAAAATAATTCTATATTCTTCTACCACCAAAAGTAATGGTAAATTATCTGAAAAAAAGGAATCACCCATTTCAGGCAGGAGAGATGTCTTTATGACATCTTCCCTGGGGTGGAGAAGAGAGATTCTGGATTTTGTTTCTCTCTGACCTTGGCAGTTCAGCATACTTTTCTCAGCTTAAGTGCCATGTGTGTAAAATATGTGATGAGAGAAGTAGTGCCTTATAACCTATGGGTCTGCAAGGACTAATCCATCAATGCTCCTCTGGCACTTTGATGCTTACAGTGATGATAGCTATAAAAAGTGTACACACAGGGAAAATAATCCATTATCTACCTATGCAAAGGACAAACCCTAAATTCCATTTTTTGAAAGGAGTTCAGATTCAAGTGCCTGTTTCAAGATTCAATTGACTATTTTTATGATGGTCCATTAATCTTCTAAACTGGAGTTTGCAGATTTGGCTAATAATTTATGTTGGTGAGCTGTCTTTGCTTTGGTTCCTGTCAGTGACACTGTTCTTTTTAAAAAGACCTTACATTTCAGGTTCAGAAAATCAATTGAGGAAAACCTTACCAGCCATTCCCTCAACATGATGGGGTACAGAATTAAACTACTAAGCTGGAGATATGAGCCACGTTTCCAGCTCCAGTACGAAAGGGAGGCATTTGCACAAATGCGGTCATGGGGTCTGTCTTTTATCTAAGCAATAAATACCTGAGCCAGATCTCTTCCCACCTCTTGCCTTTCATTACATAATTCAGCAAACTAAATTTCTATGCCAAGACAGGAGTTGCTGCCTTTTTGTCTTGTTACCACACACTGACCCAGAGATGCTGTTGTTCCCCATAGCTCACTTGATCCTGTTCACATCACCTCCTTTGATCTACTTGGTCTTTAAGGATGAAGGTAGAACCGGTGGCTCCTGCCAATCCAAGAGCATGCTACCACCTAAAGGGAGAGATGCTGGACATGCCTTCTGCTTTTTCCCACCAGGCTGTGAGCTGAAGCAGCTCCCCTGGCTGCACCCGAGCTGTTGCTGGGCAGGAGGTGGAAGTGGAAGCATCCAAAGGCAGGGGGGGAAGCTCAGGAATGAGAGTGGAAATGCTTTCCACAAGCAACAGGACTCCTGAAATGGGTCCAGACTTGAAATTTGTCTCAGGAGCTGCTCAAGAGTGCTGTGAATTGGAAAGGGCTGGGAAAACATGCAGTTACCCTCAGCAATTCCCCATGTGCTGTGTTTCTGCCACAGGGTGCCAGAATGTATTGGGTGGGAGGTGGGTGTGTGAGTGGTGGTGCTGGGTGGGTGCCTGTAGCAGATTCACACGAGACACAAATAATCTCCAAATTCTGTGGCAACATCACAAACAGGAAATATTTTTCACTGTGTTTTCTGGAAAAGCAGGGAAATACTTTATCCAGAAAAGAGTTAATTCAATTTTTTATGGTGCATTGTTGTGTCAGACTTAGAGATTACGATCAATCATTACGGTAAATAGATTTTAATCTGCTTTGCATTCAATCTCTGGTTCAGTTTCAATACCACCCTCACCACAAAATAGTATAAATATAATCACAATGCACAGCAATTAGGACTGCTGTGTACCTCAAAACATTTGTGAAATATCTCAGTAAAGATGCTGCCTAACTTTTTTTTTATACAGCCAAAATTTTGGCAGGCCAATCTATACTTGACTAGTTTATTCAGTCTCATTGGTAGGATGAGCACTGCATAGAGGCTAACATTTAGTATTGTGCTGGAATCAGTTGGTTTAAAGCCTGTTTTCACCAGTCTCTGCAGCAGCAGGGAACAGGGCCTCCCTGTCTGTGCCTGCAGCCAAACCATATGCAGCATACGTTCAGCTGAGGCACTGCTGACACCCCCTGTCAGCATCTGGTAATTTTCCTAGCAGTGACAAGACTTACATGAAAGTTTTAACTCTGAAAGTCCTGAAGAGCCACAAACAGTACATTCCAGAATAATTGTTTTAACTGAAGAGCCAGAGGTGTACCTTTGTAACCAGCCAACTTCAGCAGGCTGCAGTATCATCTTTATACTTCACTGTACCAGGCCAAGAGAAGATGCTTAATTTGTGAGAAATCCTGCTATTGTTCAGCTCATAAGCAGCTCCTGTTCAGTGTTCAGCCCTCAGAGTCAGATGCTGCTGCTTGAGAAACACTGAAATAATAGTCATCCTGCTCCATGCACAATATTCTATGTCCTGATTTTCCAACACTTAATCAAAATACGTCATAAAAATAAACACTTGGAAATTATGCAAAATTGACTATTACGTTTCACTGTTCTGAAGGCTAAGAAACCCTTCCTGAGGTTTACAGTAAGACACCATGACTTCTACTAAATCATTCAGCATCCCAATGAAGCATATTCTCTTTTCTCTCTTCCAAATCTTGCTTTTCTCGTTGCCTAGAGCACCAAAGCTACACCACTGTTACTAGTAGAAACCAGCAAGCAATTTTTAGCCAAATCTCATTTTACTGGAACCTCTAAGCTTTTGAGAGCTTATTAGTTCAGATTTAACCGGTATTAAATGAAAGAGAGTGAAATCCAGGCTTTATAGCAAGTATTAAACAGCTTTGCTAACACATAGTAATGAAAAGCAATTAGCATACGACCAAGTCCAGGCTCATTTCCCTTAAACCAGAGCTGTTTTCCCAGGGAGGATATTGAGTACTTGTGACTACTTTCTGCTGCAGTATTCTTACATGTAATCATGTGGTGCTTTCATCCTATGCTGAGAGTTTTGGAAAATACTTCACTGGCATCAGCAACCCACTTTTGTTCCCATAAACTTCTACCTATTTCCTGACTTCCCTTAATGAGTAAACAGTGCTTAACTTTTAAGTTATTAGCTTAGCTAATTTTGCTGAAAGTTACAGAGAAACCTTTCTAATTTACCAAAGACTCCTAAAAGATCCATTTTGTTTGGGTTTTTTGCTTATTCCCCAGAAAAACACAACAGCCAATTTGATGGCCATTACTCCAAGAAAACTGGCAGTCAGCAAGTTGCTTAATCCTCAGTTTACTTGCAGACTAATTTCATACCACAAGTTCAGTTAGAGTGCATTGCTAGAGCTGTGATCTTGCAAACGTTTTTAAGTAGGTGATTCTCTGCTGTTGCATTCTTAAAATCACTCTGATCTCAAGAGATAATCTACAATAAATGTGTGTGCACCTGATAGTTAAACTGGGGGAGTAAGGGCAAAGGCCAACAGTGTGATTGCTTATTTTCAAAAGATATGTTTATTAACACACAGGTGTATTTGAATTAAAGTGAGACTGCTCCAACAGTTCTTAGAGCAGAACTGTGCCTTGGGCTTTGGCCAGCCTGAAGTATAAGTCTGAAAGCAAAATTCAGGTTTAATTTGTAGTTCTGAATTACCACTGCTTGCAGGTGATATCAGGACCAAAATCAAAGAGTATCTCCTTCCCTGCCTAGCAGGAAAGGCAGGAGCTGCCATTTTTGAAGTAATTTTCCTTGTTTGTAGATGGAATTAAACTATATTACTTAAAGTTTTCAGGTCCTGTCTTCTTCCTTGCAAACAATGGAAGATTATGGTTTTCGTCTGCATGCAAAACAGTGAGAACAGCTTTTTAGAAACAGTATGTTACAACACTTTTTCAATGCCAAATACATTACAACACAGACCAAAGGTACCATCTTCTCCTGAAAAAAGTTTCATAGAGTAATAATTAATACTGTAGTTTGCACAGGCTACGCCATAGTATAATCGCATTAAGATACATTTGGTCACTCCATATTTCTCCTGACTTCCCAAAATGTGAGCAACAGATCAGCTTAGTACCCTTCAGCAAAGTCTGCCTTTCAAAATTTCTGAGTGACAGTGGAGGACAGCGCTCCAGCCCAATGCCATCAATGATGACACACCAGTACACACAGCCACCAGTGGATGGGCTTCTGCCCAAGGAAGGTGGGTCTAGGGAGCTGGCATAATGCCAGGGAATTTGCCCCTCAATGCCAATGCCAGTGGGATCCCCTTGAAGTCACAGAGTACAAGCAGCCGGTGGCACAGTGTGTGAGCTCTGCAGTGAATAATGCCCAAATGGCTTTGCTAGATGAACTGCACAGATTATCTGCAGCTCTGAAAACCATATACACATTAACAGAGGGACAAACCACACTGCAGCCAACACACAAAACTTCAGATATTTTGATATTGGTCTCAGTCACGGTTTTGCACTTAACTGGAAAAACTAATTAAACCATAATTATAAAATGAAATTAATTACCACCATACATATCTAAATGGTTATGCCTTCCAGCAGCCGCTAACTACAAGGTCTGCTCTTCTGGATAATATTTAATCTGCATGTATGAAAATCCATTGCACAAAATACTGTCCAGTTACAGTACAAACCTTGTTCCAGAAAACCTGCTTGTTTTTTTGAAAGAGCCTGTTGTTGCCTGGATCCTGGGCTCAGTTCTGCTGAGCCCCCTGTAAGCCTTTAAACGCATCTGGGAGGAAAAGGGACTCAGCATGATCCAGACACGGTCAGTACCTTGTGGGGTTGAGCCTTAAGTTAATGTATAACGAACAGCTGCACAGCAGTGTGTGAAATCAGCAAGTTAAACATACACTTGGAATAACTGTAACACAGAAGGAAGAATATTTACAGGACCGTTTCATTAAAATCTTTGTCTTGAAGAGTCTCATATTCAGCATGCCTATATATTTACCAATCAAAAGGAAAGGTTTGGGAGTGTGCTGATGAAAGTAAAATTAAGTAGCTGAGGCAGAAATAATCTAAAGTTGCAACCAAAGCCTTCTAGTTAAATATCGTGCAGACTGTGATCTGGTTATTATCAGCTGGAATCTACCCTGAGCAAGCTGCACCTGACAGTGAGGACAAAATGGATGACCCAGAATGGTACATGCTGAATACACATCCGTGGAAGCGAAAATAACAAGGAACCTCAAAACTTTATCACCCAGCTCTAGTACTGGCAGGTGTCAGCAGAACCAAATGCCAAAATCATACCTGGTGATACTGAAGCAGATGAAAGGGGCAGAACTCAAAGGTACAATTATGTCTTCGAGAGCTGCGAAGTGGCACAGGAAGGGAACAGGGTGTGCAGCAGACACTGCTGGTGGGGAGCAGAGTTATCCCAGTGGCAGAACAGCGTGGAACACCAGATAGACGCCTGCCAGAAATGTGCCAGGGACATGCGCCTCCCTGCTTTTCCTGCCTGGTGTTCAGTGGGGGTGCAGCTACACTTTCCCAGAGACCTGGCATCACATACAGAAATACAGAGTGCCCCTGGCTTTGTGCTCTCCCAGTCAGAAGGACCTGTACAGCTCTCTCCTCTATATCCTTGTATAGAAGACAGAGTTATATGTTACAGAAGATCTGCTGGAATGTGATTCAGTCTTCCCTTTTCCTCCACAGAAGACATATATCGACTTTCAATTACATTTTTTTCTGAGTTAGAAAGATGTGAAGAATAACTGCAATTGTGAATGCAAGAGAACACTAATTCAAAGAGAAATTAATTTCTGTCTTACAGTTCTCATAGTTATGCCATGAATAATCAAAATTAGAATCTTTAATGGCATTATCATATTAATTTCTTAAAAGTGAAAATGCCAGCAGATTTCCTTAATAATAGGTTTACATATCCAAGATAACTTTCAAAAACCTAATTAATGATTTATAATGAAGTATGAGGCTTCATATTATGTCTCATGCAATAATCCGAAACTCATACATTATGGAATTCCCTATTTCTAGTTAATTTCAGCTGAATGCTCTGCTGGGATCCCAGTACCAAGAAAGTTAACTGTATGAGAGGATAAAGACAGAACTACAGCTCCACAGTGTCTGACTTATGCTCAAGGCCTTCACTAAAAAGGAGGAAGCAAACTCCTCAGAGCCATGCTCTTCTCATGCAATACTGAGCTTTTACAATTTTAAGCCTTCTGAGTCAGACACAAGGTCCACAAAAGTTAAAGGGACTTTCCTCTGCTTCTATAAATCTTTAAGTAAAGATTATAAAATAGGCAGTCCAAGCGATTTTCTTGGTCTCAGGTCACTCACCAGAGTGCACATCTAGAGTGTTGCCATGTAAATATTGATCTTGATCGTGATGCTGGGAGGGGAGAAAATTAAGAATATACTAAATATATCTTTGTGGTTTGAAATTTTAGGAGAAACTGAAATGCAAATAATACTACAATGCACAAATTGATCTCCAGTCAATCTGCAACTCACAGAATAGCAGGTTGAGCTGAGGTTGGAAGGCACTTCTGGATCCCATCCACTCCAGCCCCCCTCACAGAAGGGTGGAGGTTGGAAGACACCTGTGGAGGTCACCTGGTCTAAATCCCCTTCTCAAAGCAGGGTCAGCTAGAGCAGGCAAGCAGAGCTGTGTCCTGTCAAGTTTTAAATAATATTTTGAAGTCTACAAGGATGGAAATTCCAGAACATCTGTGGGCAGCCTGTTCCAGTATTTCAGCAATTTCAGAAATTTCCTGTATTTCAGTTTGTGCAGATTGTCTCTTGCCCTTTAACTGGACACCAGTGAGAAGAGTCTGGCTCTGTTCTCATTATCCTCTTAACTGCTTCAGTCCCATCAGGTATTTATGCACATTAATAAATCCCCTCAGCATCCTCTTCTCCAGGATGAATGATCCCAGCTGTCTCAGCCTCTCATCATATGTCAGATGCTCTAGTTGATATAACAGGTGCTACTCCTGGTTTTATATTCCCTGCAAATGTGCTGAGGGTGCACTGTCCCATCAAGAATGGAGATGTTAACCAGTTAACTAGCCATAGCACTGGTGTCTGAGGTACAGCACTAGTGCCTGGCTTCCAGATGGACTTCATGCCATTGTTCACATGTCTTAGAACCCAGTGGTTCACCCAGTTTTACATCCCCTGACTATCCATTTGCGTAGTCCAGGCTTCATCAGTTTGCCTAGAAGCGTGTTATCATAAACAGTGTCAAAAGTTCTGCTAAGACCCACTGCTCTCCTCTTGTCCTTGGAGCTGGTCATTTTGTTGTTGGGAGGTTGTCAGCTTGACCAGGCATGATTTCCCTTTTGCAAATCCACGCTGACTACTCCAAATCACTTTATTGTCCTTCATATGTTTGGAAATGGCTTCCAGGAAGATTTGATCCACCTCCTTCCTGGAGACTGAGCTGAGATTGATTAGCCTATACTTTCCCAGCTCCTCATTCCTATTCACAGAGGCCACCCTGTAACCCCCACAGACCAAACCCTGCCATGTAAACACACTATACTCTTGTATTCTTCCATTTGATGTTTAAGTTATCAGAAGCTCCTTGTTCACCCATGCAAGCCTCCTGCCATCCTTGCTTGATTTCCTGCTTGCAGGACTGGAGCATTCAAGAGGTGATTCTTGCAAGTCAACTACTTATCTTCACTCCAAAATATTATACCACAGAAATCTTCCAAGGATATTCCTAAAGAGGCCAAAGCCTGCTGTCTCGAAGGCCATGGCTGTGATCCTGCTATTTGTCCTGTTTCCTCCTCTAAGAATCTTGTACTCCATCGCTATGGGTCACTGCAGCCAAAGCTGCTCCCAGCCTTCACATGCTCAGACACGTATTTCTTGTTTGTAAGCTCAGGGAGGTCCAGCAGAGTGCTGTTTCTCATTGGCCCCTCAGTTGCCAGGGTTAGGAAGTTATCCTCAGTGCACCCCAGAAACCTCCTGGATTGTTTGTGCCCTGCAGTGTTGTTTCTCTGGCGAATATGGGAATGGTTTAAGTTGCCCCTGACAACCAGGATTTCTATCATGAGATGGTTTAGCATCTGGTAATATTCATGTGCCTGCAGAATTTCTGTCTTTGATTGCTCCTGATTGGAAATCTGTTACATTTTCAGAGGACCATTTCCTCCCTGGAAACTACTATTGCATTTTACAACCACTGCCAGCAGTCTCAACCAAAGCTAAGAAGTCTTAAGAAGGTTTGGACCCTAAACACACAGTAATATTTTCATACTGGTGACCTGAGTTTGGATATGTTAACAAAACAATGTATCTTTCCCATGCTGTATATGCTCCACAAGTACAAGAGTTGTCTTTCAGGCCTTTCTTCCACTACATTTTGCTGTCTCAAAGCTCAATTGAAAAATGTGGAAACATGGAATACACAGTTCACCTACCAACAGTTCATGCCAAATCTCATGCTATAGTCAGAACACGGCAAAACAGCAACAAAATAAATTGAAAAAAAAAAAAAGAAAAGAAGACAAAAGTAGGCATGTCTGCATGTTGCTGTATCAATTACATTAAGGCTTCTCAGTCTTAACAGCCCCACACGGTACAATACAAAGCAGGCTCTGAAAGAAGGGCAATTCCCCCTGCAAATATTTAGGTTAGCAACTGCAAAGTAATCCAGGCACAGCACTATTCATAAGACCAATTCATCACCAGGTCATACAAGGCAATTAGGCCTGGACACTAGATGCAGAGGGGAGCAGATTAACAACCACCAAGATGTTTTAAGTGATCCTGGTTTATTTTTAACAATATTTTAAAGCCTCTGAAAAGATTAATTCCTCAGTCCAAGCCTCAGCATTCCCTTGCTGCTGCCAAGGCAAAATGATGTACTAATTGAGTTCTCAGCACAGGAATTTTCTTTGTAGGACTTGGGAGTGACACTGTTTTGATGCTGCTAATGTCAGTGCACAAAGAACACTGCTGTCGTCCGCCCTAAAAGTTTGATTTCTTTGCAACAGGATGAAAAATTTCCTACAATTTTCTCTCTTCCTCATTCTCTTTTTCACGCCCTCATGCAGAAAAGACACAGTAGATTACATCCATAAAAGCAAAACCTGCTAATGTGTGTTCTTCAATCATGAGACCCTGTTTCACAGGGAAGATTGTAAAACCTTCAACAAGTACATTATCTCTTCAGTATTAGCAGGATAAATATGACAGTTTCTTACACTGAAGATGAAATGCAGCTGATAGAATAAAATACAATAAATATATCTATTGTGAAACATAGCAGATAATATGTCAATATTTAAAACTAAAAGAAAAAGGTACACTGGAAATAAATAGTGAAATATCCAAGACAAAATCTTTAATCATATTTCTGAATCTTTTTCTCATGAGAAAATTGCTAGGAAGGACCTGCTGCATTAAATTGGATGAAAGGCCTTCTAACTATCCAAGTGGCTTAAAGAGGAACAAGAAACAAGATGAACACAGAAAAATTTTCCCATTATTTTACTTTCTCGTTTTCTGGGAGTCTACAGTTTAGAGTCTTCCTAAATCACAGGCTGCATTCAGAATACACTGTTTTCTAGTCATGTTGGGGCAGTTTTCCACAAATTTTTCTGCTTACTCTCTGTTTTCATTAATTCTTTGGATTCTATATCCTCATATTTCACTGAATTTCCCATAATTATTTCCCATAGTTAACTGGTACCCCAAGTGAAATATATTCCTTTTGGTTTGATTTTAATCTCCTGCCCAGATGATGCCATGTCTATTTGAAAACCTAGTTGTACCAAAGAGTGCTGAGAGCTGGGTGCCTCCAGCCTCCCAGTATGGGTGTTGAACAAACAGGAAGGATAAGTTTCCAGGAGAAAAAGAGAAAAGGGAGCACAGCTGGCAAGACAACATACAGGCAGATATGCAAGTTAGGTTTCTGTACTATTGCCTAAATATTTAAATGGTGGTCATACTTGCTTCTTGTACCATTAGGAAGGGATTCCTGGTTTTTAAAATCTCAGTAACTAATATATAAATGAGAGGTAAATAATTCCTTAAAAGCATGATGTTCTCAATCTTTTGTTTTCTAGCTTCTCTACATGCTTCTTGTATTTTATGCTGTCATTCAGGTTTTAAAGAAACATATTTAACTCAGTTTTCTTACAAGCTGAAAAGTCAAAGCCCTACTGATGAATGCCACCAGTTCCCCAAAATTTGCTTTTTCTCTCTCAGCAGTCAGTGCACCAGGAAGTATAAATTCCATGTTAACCTTTTCTCCAGTGTGTTCTACAAGTGTGTGACAGTGAGGTATTTAGTAAACTTGGCTATTTGCTTCCTGGATAGCTAAGCTGTTCCATCAGCAACATAAAAATACTTTAACAAGACAGCAACAAACCATGCAGTGTGCCAAGGACCCACAGAGCCTTTGGTTCATTGTTGTGAGGTTACTTTTAATTACAAGGTCCTGATTAACACACTGGAACACGGCAATAGCTTACTTCAAACAGTTCCAAATCATTGTACTTAAAAATGCTGACCCTTCTCATAAGCAAGGACAAGTGATGAAAACAAAAGAAAAACTGTTTTGGCTCTGAGTGAATTCCAAGTTCCACGACAGAACTTTGCAGAAACCCAGTAATCTATAAAAGCCAGCTTGCAAGCATTAATTTTGTAGTACCATAAACAGCCAAACTCTTCCCATCAGTAGCCCAAATCTCAAACTAATGGTATCATTCAGGAACTTATTTTTAAACAAAATGCAACGGGAAAGGATTTTCCTTTTTAAATCTTGCATTGATTATTTCTAGCTGGTGCAACCTAACTTCCTCGTCTTTCTCCTCCTCCTCCTCATCATCATTATCATTATTATTTAAATACGGTTTATTTAGTCTGTTAACTGACTGAAGCATTTTACTCATACATTTTGCCCAGAGGCAGCATTTTCTGTTTCTTAGAAAAAGTATTCTGGTTGTAATTCAGTCCCTGGAATCATATCAATGCAGGGACAGATCCTGGTTTCATTTGAAGTTCTTAGCTGCAGTTCTTCCATATGGAAGTAAAACATGAAATAACCATAATTAGGACCTAGTTGAAAATACAAGACAAGAAGGAAGTACACTCTTCATCATAGCAATGTTGAGCATGGTAAAAATGAATCCAGAAGCTTTTGTAGAGAAATTTCCTTCCTTAGAAAGGAGGGAACAACTGACAAAATGTGGGCTAAGCTGAGCAGCTTCTGCACTGCTGCCTCAAGTGGGTACCCGGGTGAGTTGCTGAACATCTGAACTTTGGACATTACAACAGACTCTTACTTTCTATTGCCACACGTGCATGAAAGCCTCCTTTATTTTCTCATCCCAGGAAAGGGAAGCTATATGAAAGAGAACACCTTCAGAATACGTAAGCAGTGCTGGCAAGTTTAATCTAGAGCCATAGAATACAAACGAAATAGAAACCACTGGGATGATTAATTTGTGAAAATATCTATTCCTTAATGTAATCAGAAAACAAATGATAAATCTGACCAAGAGAAATGATCAATCACTTATTAAAGCTAACAGGGTGCAGCTGATAGGGCCTAGTAGCTAAGCCAAAGTCACTTTTAGCTGGAGTTTGACGGGCAAGTCCAATGGGATGGTTTGGGTGAATGAAAGACATGAGTTGGCTTTAAATAATACAGCTGGTTCTTGCACACCAAATTGACTCTTACTTGATGCTTCCTGTGCAGTGGAAAGTTGGCCTCCCAACAGCAGTGCTGGTAGCCAGGAGCATATGTAAAGTAAGCCCTGTGTTGGAAAGCCAGGTTACAGCATAGTTAAACTGCTCTCAAATTTGTTTAACATAATTAATCAAATCCAGTGTGTTTTCAGAGACCATAAAACATTTCCATAACACAAAATAAATATATGAAAAAAAATACAGAAATGCCAAATATGGCGCTCTGTCTAACAAAAATGCCAGGTGAGATCAATGAGCCTTGCCTTGAAGCCAAGCAATTATCCCACAGACTGCACTGTACCTGCAGGTCAGGCACTTTCCAGCTGAGTCAGGTACAGAGGACAGATGTGACACAGAGACAAACATCTCAGACTTAAGTGATACTGTCCAAGTGTTAATCTCTCTCACCACCCCTGTTCTGAGCCAACACACAGCTTGCAGGAAGTTGTGTGTATCAGCAGGGATTGAATTTGCTCCTGGTTGGACCCAGGATAAATGAGCTGCTGACGCAGTAGGTACCAGCCTGTCTCTGGAGTTCTTGTGTGCTGAGTACCCCTCAGCTCTCCTGCTGAACCTCAGGCTCAATGGGACTGTTAGATCAAAGAACTAATCAAACCAAGCTCTTCATTATTGTTGTCTCCGTTTATGGTTAACCTACTTAAGACTCAAAATATTCTCATAAAACATGCACAAAATTTAGTCAAATTCAAAATCAAAGGTTGCTATGGAACATGTGGTGAGAGCAATACTGAGAAAATTGACTGTTTCAAGGATTAAATGTCCTGAACATAGTTCTTAGAACAAAGATGGATTTTGAAAAAATTTTTGGTGCTTTTCATTAGCAAGAAGCATAACATTCTTCTTCTCTTCCATTTCCCCTCCAGGAAGACAAGGAAGGGAAAGAGACAGAGGAATGTTAAATGATGTAATACCTCAGACATATAATTCTTCATAATGATATGGGTGCTGTCTTTGTTAACTGGGCACTCTGTGCCAACAGTATGAGTACACAGAGATTTAGGAGGCTCTGTGTGACTGGCTGCTGAAATTTGCACTGCACTTAGAGCCGGATTAAAACTGCAACAAGTAACTCTTCTTATCACAATAATGTGCATTATAATCTGTTGTCATGGCTTCAAGTAATGACACTTTGGGTAGCAAAAGTAAGCCATGTTTTGTGTTCCTATTGAATCACCATTGCATTTGACTAATATGAATTTGGGGGTTCAGATCTGTAAACAATTTTCCTTCTTTTTAAAATAATCCAGCTAATACAAGTGAAACAACTTCTCCAGAACCACATACCTACATGCAATGTTAATACTTTGAGAACAACAGCAAAATCAAATTCTCAAAATTCTCTAATTCTAAAATAATACAAAGGGCTGTCTCTCTCCCAGAGCAGAACACTAACCAAAATAAGACATTTCATGTGCCTTAGCAAGGACGGTTAAATACAGACTGATAACCATGTGACCATAGAACAGAAAATGTGATGCTTATATTTGTAAAGGAGGAGGTTTGCCTGGGAAATTAACTGACTCTTTAGTCTGAATCTGAACTTCATAAGATTTTACAGTCAAATCTGAAGTCAGGATTGACTGAGATGCGGGGGGTTCCAAGTGAAGAGGAATCATGTACCATAAAGAAGTTGATAACAGGAGAGAGGAGTGGTACCTGTGCACAGTGAAAAGAAGACGGTTAGGCAATTTCAGGGATCAGTCAGGGAACCAGGAAGAGGAAAAAGTGATATGATGGTCCTTATAAATGTGGCAGTCAGGGCAAACACCACTGAGGTCCAAAGAGGTCACTCACTGAGCCTGTAATTAAGCAGCCCTTTGCCTCTACAGGGACACAGGACTGTCATTCCCTGATCAAAAATGATCCTTTCTCCCTGTCTTGAAGTTTAACAGGTCTGTTCTGTATGGAGCTACAGACCAGGAATCAGTGACACAAAACACAGCTATTGTAGAGTAACACATTTTTAAAGAGAAATAAACCTTATAGAGATAATGAATTCTGCATAATTTTTGTTTTTAAGGGGAGGGCAAAAAGCATTCAGGTATTTTTTCCTCATGGATTCTTTTACAGAAGGTCAGTATGGCTCAGCTGATGGCCCAAAGAATCAATTTGGCTTGCTTTTTTCCCCAAAATTCATAGGCAAAGGATACAAATACAGCTGCAGAGCACTTCCAATCTCTGCCTCACGCAGCACAGAGCCGCTCAAATGGGCACTTCTAAAGCCCTGAGATCCAAAGTCACACCTCTCCTCACACACACAGGGTTTAACACATAGGAGCTACTTAAACTCTTCCATGAAGGTCAAAGGGAAGACTTACAACCAATATAACATAATACCTTTCATGTTCTCATTACCTACCTACCACATCTGGTACCAGTGTTTTGTCATGAAGATCATATGTCTGTATTTGTCCTCACGTGTATATAGTAATCCATCACAGCATTCTTAGATTAATACAGTGTAAGACCATGACATGAGGCAGGTTCACTCCCTGACTACATGCTTGTCTCAGCACTTCACAATTCTACAATATGCTAGGGAAGAACAATTTCATACAGGAAAAAAAAATCTCTTTTCTTTTAATAAGTGGTGCCAGCCACCAGATCTCTACATAGAGTGGTAAACCTGTCACAACTAGAAATAGATTAATCAGCAGATGCAAACTTGTGTGATTTTTCTTTTTGCTTCACTTAACTAATTGGTCAGTTGTGCCAGATAATTTGCTTAAACCTAAAACAGACCAGAAAGCCTTAAAATAACATTTCAATGGCTAGGCTGTGCAATTTGAGTTACTAGTTATACATGGTGGGGATTTACATTGTCTTGGCTAGTCCTTGAATATATTGGCTTATAAAATAGTGGTCTCTCCATGAGCAAATGATCTGTCTGCTGCCTCAGCAGTGCAAAATACACACTGATTTCCTTGAAGATGGGGTTGCTTTTGACAGTTGCAGAAAAGGGTCTTCAGCCTGCCCCCTACTAAATCAATTCATTACACAACTGCCATTCAAAAGCTGTCCACACTTCACAAAGCATATGAGGATTGCTGCTGCTGCTGCTCTATACTGCCACAGGAGCTCAGCCACAGCTGTAATTCTCATCTAGCTGGGAAGCTTGTTAAAATCCTCTAATTAAAACCCTCCATGGCCTTATTCAAGTCCTTCTTGCAGCCCTTGACCTTTTCCCCTGAGCTGGGACACATACAGGTATGGCAGTCTGCTATATCACAGGCAGGAAAAGCATTATGGTGTCCAGCTGCAAGAGTTTCCCAGAAATACTTATGTCTTTCACACTTGCTATTGTGTTGAATAGACTACAGTGACACTATGTCATGAAATGTAAAACTTCTGGATCACCTATCTGCTGATCTACTTTTACATGGGTATTATTTTCTTAAAAAAAAAGTTTCAATATTTGGAATTATTAATTGGGCAGGGAACAGACAAAAATACTGCATCTTCATTTGCTCATAATAACAATTTTTGAAGCATCAGAAACCACAAATATTTCTGATACAGTCACATTAAAAGGTTCAAATTATCATAAATCATTTCCCTTTATCCCCTTCCCTTTAAGTATTGCATATGAAAAACATTCATGCAACTCATTAAGAGGAACAAACTTTTTTCTGAGTAACAGCCTTAGTTTATCAGAGCTGCTCCATAAATTCTTGGAAATGCTTACGTTCTTCTAGGACTCTGAAAACAGAATATGCAGAGAGAGTGGCATCAAGGACTAGCAAACCACTCTGTTCCTTGTGTGTTGGAATCTAAAGGACAGTTATATTTAGAAGACAAAAACTGCAGGAGAAACAGGGACTGAAACAGATACAGTAAATAGACAATGTTCTTTTCAAACCTCATGGGACAACATGTTGGTGTTCTATGAGAGGAAAAACAAAAACTTGTAATTAAATATGTGATTCTCTGGGAAGATTTATAGCCCCTCTGACAAACAGATGACATGTAATGCCACTATCAGGAATGACATTGCAAATTGGAAGAAAGACAACAACTACCAATTAGCCACTCACAACTTTGGCATATTTGATTGTTGTTCATTCAACATTTGCTTGCTGATTGTACTAACCAATAAAAAGGAAAAAGCCTTTGGAAAGGATTTATAATGTCTACAAGGAAATCTTCATTTGCCTGAGAAGTGCATCTAATTGGTGCTCCATGTCTTCAGGAATTATGCCCATCAATTTGTTTCACCTGAGGGCATGAAAGAAGAGGGCAAGGAAAAATTAACTTGGTTTTATATTCCCTTATGAGCCTTACCTGCTCAAACAGTACATTCTTCAATCCAGAAATGTAGTGTGATTAGAAAAGGAGGAATTAGACCCCTTGCCAAGGATTTCTACATAACCCATGACTGAGCCCACCAGAGGCTGCGGTAAGCCAATGAGACCCTCAGGCATGCTGCTGCCATGCATGTGCATATCCTGCACACGGGATGTGAGGCATAGCCCATCATGTCCATGACACAAAATCCCTGTCCGTAGACAGAAACACACTGCTCTCCTAGAGCTTCCCAGGGTTCCTGTATCTCCAACAAGGAATTTAGTTCAGAGCATGACAAGTGTCCACACCACACAATGCTGTCACCATTTTATGTCTACCACATATTCTCCTGGAGAAGCTGGCTGTTCATGGCATGGACAGGTGCACTGTTTACTGGGTAAAAGCTAGATGGCTGAGGCCAGGGTGGTGAATGTACATCCATCTGGCAGAAGGTCAACAGGGGTGTTTTCAAGGGCTCACTGTTGGGGCCAGCCCTGTTTTACATCTTTACTGGATAGCTGGATGAAGGGATACTGAGGGTTTATCTTAGAAGAACTTTATACTAATTTCAGGCAGAATCAAAGAACTCGATCCTGGAGCTCTTATCTATGACATTAGCTGCAGTGAGGCAGAGTGGAAGCCCGCCAAGGTGAATGGGAATTCAGAGAGCTTTGGATGAGATCCCATAAGAGCAAAAGATTGCAGAAGTGAGGCTCAAAGCAGACCACTGGCCATTACAGTCAGCCAGTCTCACTCTATTACTGATACTGTTGTAGTGACATAACACACTGGTGTCCATCTTTGCTGGACTGCAGGCTTCCATATGAAGATTTAGGGGCCTGAACACTTGGGGAAGGATATGGCAGGAGGCACTGACTATCCTGGCACACACTATGGAGCAAGCACTGCACACACTATGGAGCAAGCACTGCAAGGGGGGAATGTAGAGTCTCATCCACTCCTTCCAGTCCCCTTGCAAATCCCTACATGATGAGTTGGAGAGCTTTAAGTTACTGTCATAATTCTACTGTTAAGTTTTCACATGTATTCAAACCCCTACATAACACAAATTATTCTAATTTTAGAATTTAGCTTTATAACCATTTAGAAAACTTAATTTGTCTCTCAATCACACCTCAAGGCCCAAGCTCAGGGGCACACAGCTGTTAAAAATCTTCAAGAGGAAATGTGAAGGGGAAGGGAAGAAAAGCAGCCCTTCTCTTGTTAAGCTCTGTACAGGCAGGGGAATCATTGGGTACTTCTACAGCCACTTGCATGGAGTAAATATACTCAGAGCTCTGCATGAATTCTGCACACCGTGCCTGGCAGCACATCTAGAACCCCAGGCAGCTTTTTCTCCTTTACACAACATCATTGTGGAACCTGTGGCATTCCTTAGGAAACTAGTTGTGACAGGGTGTTCTCAGGTAAGGCCTGGGGAGAACAACAGTCCCCAAAGTGGTGGCAGAGCTGGAAGGAGGTGGCACAGGCTGGCCAATGAGAGCATGAAAGCAGCAGAAGGATCCAGGTAGGAGAGCAGGAGTGGACAGGGCTGGAGGAGATGTGAGAGCAATGAGGAAGGACCATCACATCCTGAGCAGCTGAGGAGAGCAAGGGGTGGGGAGGAGAGATCTGCTAAGATGACAGAGGGGCTTCCAAGTGGTGACCTGGAGAGGCAAGAGAGAGCCATCAAGGAGAAGCTGGGCCTTCCCAAATGATTCCTCTCTCTTGGAAGTGAAGGAAAACTTAGGGAAATATGCAGATTAAACAAGGAGTGAAGAGCTACAGTAACAAAGAACTACAGTAATGTGAAAATGCGAGTAGAAAAAAGAAAATTTCACTGAAACAGTTTATCACTTTTTTTTTCTTTTTAAAGAGTGAAAAAAACAAAGCAGCCCCAGACACTTTCAGCTCACAGGACCAGCCAGCACATACACAACTCACCTGAGGTCTGTGGCCTTGGCAGCATTGTGAGTGTTTTATTTTCACTGACATAAACCACTCATGAACCATTTCTCCAATGCATTAAGCATAAACAAGCTTTCCTTTCACACAGGTATTTCTTCCTGCCACTGTGATTTCATCTCCTAAACCAAATATTTTTATGTGTGGAACCACTGAAAGAAAACAAGTCTGAGACTTCCCACCAATTACTGCATTTCCCAGGAGTTCTCCTGCAGTGTCTGGAGCTCGGGTCCCCTGCCACACGTTTTATTTTGTGGAGTCTTTCCATTTTATGACTTTTGAAGCAACTGGTGGTGTTTATTGATCTTTCCACACAGCTGTTCTTTCCCTACAGGAGCACTGAGATGGTTATTCTTTGGTCTGATACATGAGGCCCCATTTTCTGTTTCAGTGAGTTGAGGAGGCAGAAGCTTTTTAAGACTCTGAGTTTGTGGGTGTAAAGGAAGCAGAAAATGCTACACACTGGCTTCACTTTCACAGTAAAAAATGTGCTTGTGTGCTGAATTTCAAAATCCCGTGAGCTAACTATCCCAAATGAGACCAGCTGTGATACATAAGGATAGGGTGGGGGAATTGCCAGAGATCTGTGCTGGAAAAGGAGGTATGAGCCATGGGTAGCTCTACAGGAGAAGCACCGTGGAGCATCTGCACAAAACAACTCCAGCTACGCATGTGCGGCTTCCAGCACATCTCCTCATGTCCCAGACAACACTTGAATCCCCCTCAGCAACTTAACACTATTCCTCAGCCATCCTAACTAATTTCCAATATTGAAAGATCAGACATGAACAGGAATGACCACACGAGACCTGACTCATGCAATAACAAAAACCACAAGCGCTCGCGACCCCCAAAGAACCCCAAACTGGGGATAGCATCACTCGAGCGTGGGTTACGTTTCAGACTTCTGCGCGGGCCGCAGTCCCACGGGACCCCAGGGCCGCACAGCCCCGCGGCTGCGGCCGAGGCTCTCCTGCGAGGGGTGCGCCCGGCAGCCCGCAGAGCCCCCGCTCCCGCCTGGCTGTCCCCAGAGCTCCCCCGGGACACGGCAGCGGCGGTCACGCTCAGAGCACCGGGATGCTGGTGGGCGCTCGTAACTTGGCGAGGGAGCGGGGAAAGAGCACGAAAGGAAACTCGTGAGAGAAAATACCTGCCTTGCCGCTCTGCCGACTCCTCAGAAAGCGCAGCAGACGCTTGCACGCACAAAGCTTTCCCAAAAATCACGTAAGGATCTCCGCCGAGCACGAAGAGAAGCAGGGGCGCTCTCGTCCTCCCCGAGCCGGCCCCGCGAGCAGCCGGCTTTCCCTCCGTGAGGATTCCCAGCCCTCCGAGCGCCCGGGGCTCCCCGAAGGCGCCGCCGGCCCCGGAGCCGTTCCCTGCCTGCTCCGCTCGGGGGGAGGAACAGCTGGGAGGGTGTCAGCAAAACACGCTCCATAAATTCTCCCCCAGTCTTCTGCAGACGTAAGTCCTTGAGAAAAATGCCTAAATCCCGTCGTTTGTTGACATAGTAACCACGTTTAAGTTTTTGCCCCCCTCAGAAGCCCTCTGCGTAAAACAATACATTATGTGAAGGATTTATCCAGCGTGCAGCGGGCTGGTTTGTGTGGTTTTATTTGTCCAAGGAAGAAATAAAGAGACTGGATGTTTATATACTAGATTTCCCACTCAGACCAAGGGGTTGCTTCATTACAGTAGATAATATTAAGGACTTCCGCAAGTCTTTGAAGGAAATGTAATACCAAGTAAAAGGAGGGAAAAATCATTATTCAGATAAACAGCCCATTTCTAATACTGAAGTGAAGTAAAATTTTAGGAACTTTTCAGGAGCTCACAAAATGTTTTGTATTTTCCCTGTAACTTATTCACATATATTTACCCGATTGATTTACCCCAAGATGCTTAAAACACTTTAAAAGTTCCCAACTAAAACTGTAAATCTACAGCAGATACTGTGAGAAAGAGCAGAGGGTCAGAAGCAAGCAAAGCCTGTGGAAGACTTTGCTTTTCCAATTCTATGGAGATGAGCCCTATGGAGATGAGCTCTTTAGTCTCCGGGCAGTGGAGAGAAGAAAGATAAAAGAGAATTGTGCTGCAGGGATCACGTGGGGCTTAATGGGTTTTAATGCATCCCCTCATCCAAACTGCTGCCACCCTACACAGACCTGCATGCAGATTTCTGGCCCTTTTACTGGTACTTTAGGCTATGAGAGCAGCCTGGCAGGCTTGTGCAAACCATGCTACCCTGCAGGGCTTTTTTGACCCCAGTTGCAAAAGGATGGGGGTGGGGGGTAAAATAACAAAACCCGAACATTGGTATTTCGAGTTGAAAAGAGTCTTACAAGCAACGTTTCAGTGTTTTAACTCAATGTTGCCTTAAAAACCACCTGATTTACAAATATCTTTCACTGTCTAATTGTGTATTATTTACTACAGACAACTTTCTCTCTGATCAGGGTTAAATGTGTGCTTAAGCTCGGAAGCAGCAGAGCACATAGAGTGAGAGATCTAGCATTTTCCTCCAGCCTTGAAATTCATTACAAGTGACCATAACCTTCCCCTCAACACCCAGGCAGCTTCACTTTCTTCACATCGTGCTCATTCTCTTCTTCCCCGCTCCCCTCCAAAAACAAAACAAAACAAACAAAGCATAAACAAAACGGAACAAAAAAATCAGGTAAATTCTTAATCCACATTTTTTACTGGGCTGTAGCTGAGAATCATTTCCTGAGCTGGCATTTAAATGAGAAAAGAGAAGAGAGAAAGAAAGGAGAAGCTTAAATGTGCATTCACAGCTTTGGAAGTCACACCCTTTAATGACCTTTCATTACATTTTTTAAGGATAGATTCTGAAATATAGTCCCAGCTATATTTAGTACGTATATTTCTCAAATTATCACCAGCTCATATCCTGATCCCATACCAACTATATAGGTGCTATTTTACATGTTTTATATGTTTTAAGAAACTGGTAGGTATTATGAAGTTTGTAAAGCTCTGGCACAAATACCATACTTCTGTGTATTTCACTGTGCATGTGAAGACAAAATATTTTCAGTAGACAAGACTTGGTAAAGTTTTCAATGTATTTCAAAGCAGGCCTAAAAGGGTGGACCACTAGCCCTGTACTCTGGCTCCACGGATGATTCAGTGAAACCCATGGAACTACTGGAAGTGTTTGTAGCTCTGGTGGCTCCAAGGCGGTGTGAGGGAGCTTCACTTCTGGCCAGATCTTCTTTGGACTTGCTGTTGAGCTCAGTCTGACACTGCACCTGAGCAGCTGGTGACCATGAGCTGCAAGGCTCAAGGTGAGTGTCACCACATCTTTTCCTTGCATCCCTTGCCTCAGTCTGTGTTTGCCTTGCACTGCAACTGTGCTGGGGCAGCTGAGGCAGCTGCTTCAATGGGCTGATCCAGTTGAAAACCAATGCACCCAAAAGCCATCATTTTCCGTTTCATCAGTTTGTTAAGCTGACCTGGCTACGGTTGTGCACCTGCTGGATGCAGTCCAGGCAGATGGGTGGGCAGTGCAGTGGGACAGGAGAACAGCAGCTCCCAGTTGCTCTACGTTATTTGTATTATTAAATTTCTGTCTAAGCTTGTTTGTGCCCGAGCTCTCCCAGTCAAATGGGAGAGTCAAACTCTCTTTCCTTGCCCTATAGATTGTAAACCACTCAGTATACAAAATCAGCGTTTTCACTAACTCAAAAACTCAACTTCGAATAATGCATCATCATCTACGAAAAAACGATAAAATATACAAGAAGTTAAACTGATTTATTTCTGTACATTATGCATACCAAACAAATATTCCAATGTTAGCAAAATTGTAAGTACTAAAGTCACTCTTCTTTTTGTTAGTTGAGCCCCGATCCATGAAATAAGGTATTAACTAGGGGTAAGAGTGGGGTGTGGAGTCTTGTATGTTCTATATTATTTTTCAATATCGTTTGTGCTAGGTCTGTTTAGCTGTGGTTTTCTGAAAACTTTTAACCAAAATGTGAAAATAACCTGCTTGCACTGTTTACTTTAAAATTATATAAAAATTAGATTGTCTTACCACACATAGATAACTAAGAATTGTAGCAATTTGACAACATCATCCACAGGATTTCATAAGATAACAGAAAGTTGCACAAGCGCACTTACTAGACCTGCTGTTGAAGATGAACCTCTACATTGATGAGATGGCAAAAAAGTCCTACGGCCTATAGTAAAGGTGTTTCAGAAAGCAAAGGAGCGAATGAACTCAAGAAATGGGCTCTGGCCCAGAGCCATTAGCAGCTGCTTAGTGCTATGTTTGCAAATGCTCTGGTTCCTGTAGAAACACCTAATCCTTCCTGAATTCTGGCCAGTATTTATGGTTAAGTGCAGACAGTAAAAGGCTGTTCTCATTACCTCCTTCTTATCTGTATGGTCCGTTTTGTGTGACAATGGATTTTCGGCTAGAATTTTAAAGCTTAATTGTTCTGGCCACGTATTCGGCATCTATTTACATTGCAATGTATGCCTAAGATCTATTTGCTGGGGGATGCATGGTGGGGTGGGAAGTTTGGGTACTGCCTTAGCCATAGGGAACAAAACAATACAAGGAAAGCACAGGAACCCATAAAGCCCGTAATGCAAATCTAAACTTTCTAAACTTGAACTATCCTATAGAATGTGATACTGATTTATGTCCAGCAATGGAAGTCTCAAATATCCTTTCAGCAGTGTCTGGAGGGATTAGCAGATTGTCAGAGCTGGGCCTGAGAACTCTTTCCCATTTTAGGATTGACCTCCTAGGCGTTCTGACCATAAACAGAGTTTCACAGAATCATTTCCTTGGGGTCCTACTCAGCCCAGCAAGACACAGACCACAAAAAGCCACAAAATACTGAGGCAAATTGAAAAGGCAAAACCAGAAAACAAACGCAGGAAACAAACAAAGTTTGTGGTCCACTCTTTAAAAAACTAAAGCTGAAATTCCTAGTATTTGAAGGTGTGCCCCTTACCCAAAGCAGACCAGTGAACTGAGCTCATTTTGTGGCTGTTTCACTTGCTCAAGTTTCTAAACTTTGTGCACATACCCCTGTTCAGTATAGTGTTCTGGAAAATATCTCAACATTATCTTAGTTTTGATCTTTATTGAATGTGGGCCCTAAATACCATGGCTGTGGATATATCAGCTACAGCAAATAGACCTGACTGATGAGGTAGGCATCCTATATTCAAATAGGGATGCATGTGCTATGTGTTTGCTGCCTACAGCTCTTGATGATGAAGCTGTGCCACTCACAGCAGCAGCTGGTGATGAAACAGCTGTCCTCTTCATGCTGGAGCTGGAGTTGGTCTGACTTCACCATTACCTGAACTATCCCACTCAATGAGCAAAAAAATCTTCATTTTCTTCCTATGGGATTGTTTTGCCCTGTATTAACTCCTTTACCAGCTCACCACAGATTCAAGATGAGCATCAGTGATGCTCCAAGGGAAACAGTAGGAGTGCACCCAAGTGGAAAGGGAAGAGGGGCTGCCTGGCATTTTTGGCAGTAATCTTTTAGCCTAGTTCAAATATACTGCTTTATTGTACCCTTAGGTCACAGCTAGACATGTTGTCCAGGCCACAGATTAACAGGGTTAAGAGGTTATTTCTTTATGCCTCTCACACTTCCATGAAGATCATTGCCTCCTCAGACCTGCCAACAGGGTGGCACCTTTTGTAGCCCCTCAGTCTCAAAATGATCTGGAAAACAAAAATCTCCTGTGAAAATCCCTGAGGCTAGTACAGATAATTTGCACAGAACTGTGCCAGGGAGTGACGAAATGAGCAATTATATCACTGCATCAGAGGGTAAGGTTTCACCAGGTGCATGCCTTAGTTAATGTCTTATTACCACTGAAACAGGGCAGAGTCTCCTTTCTTTGCCCCCACCTCACACCGGCTCCACTGTTCCTCTGACAATTTGATGAACCAGTTCAGCTCACTTAACTGACAGAAAACACTTCTTTTATTTTCCCTGTTTTTTATAGCCTGTGAGATGAACCAGTTCACACAGGAGTGGCAGAGCATTCAGAACATGCAATCAGGAACCAGGACCATGCTTGGACTGGAGTGCATTGTGATGGGAAAGAAGGAGAAGAAGGGCTCAGTGTACAATAACATCTTAACGTCAGCTGCAGCCTCCCCTTAACAATAGCTGTTATTGCTATTTCCTAGCTGAGCCTGAGATCTGTCCCAGCACATACTTTACAAGCCATGCTGAGGATAGATGGGTGGTTTGCACAACGCTGGAGAGCTTTCATCTCCTCTCAAGGAAAAGCTCTTTCTTGACATGGACAGGAACAAGTCCCAGGAAAGTGTTAATTTGTTTAGAGCTGCTGTGCAGCTCCTTTGCCCTTCAGGGCCCTGGGAGCTTTGAATCACCAAGGCATCCATTCAGATGATGCAATACTTGTACCTGGACACACTGCCAGAGGACTGTAGGAGAAAAATCAGGAAAACCACTGGAAGATTAATTACTCTCTTTCCATCGGGCCTTGTTACATTCATTTGAATTCCTGCTTTCTGATTTACCAAGTTACCTTGGTGATTCTTCACTGCTTTGCTTGCAAGCCTACACCAGCTCCACTCCAGCCCAGGTACAGATGCTGACATCACCTTCCCCCTCCCCCTGGCACTTGCCTGCTAGCGAAATGCAGCTGCACAGAGGAGGAAGGAAATTCAGGGAGTGTCAAATGCCAGCCTGAGTGCCAGCATACCATAGCAGGCTGGTGTAGTCACCCCTGGCTTTGCTTCAGAAGGATTTGGGGAATGTCACTTCTTTCTGTATTATATTTTGTAGCAAATACTTGTAGAGTGACATTCTGCCTCCTCCCTGCTGGCTTCTGTGCTGTGCAAGTTGCTGTAGCTGGTTGTGTTTCAAACAGGGCTGAACACTTGTGGGGGTGATTTCTAATTACTTTTTAAATGTCTGCTTACAGGAAGGCATGACATTTTGAAGAGGTAGCTTGCCTTCTAAAAAGGAAAATTCTTTCAAAGGTCTCCCAACATTACTGTTCAAATCTCCTGCTCAGCTGACACAGCAAGTTGAAAGACCTGCATCCTGCCTTGACTGACAGTTTTGGATTTCCTTTTCTAGGCATGAATCTTCTGGATGAGAAGTGCTCAGAGAGGCAGGACTCAGAAGCTGTATGCTTTCCCGAGCACAACCTTCTTGTGACACAGCATCAATAAATAAATAAATAAATAAATCTATCTATCTATCTATCTATCTATCTATCTATCTATCTATCTATCTATCTATCTATATTGGAACATTGTTTTTTAAATGGGTAATACATCTGCATGTAGCCCAAGCTGTGATACCAACTCCACCAGTAACTCTGACAACTGAATGAAGGTAAAATCTGGCTGCCACAGGAAGAAGGCCTTTGCTATCCTCCTCACCAAATTCCCTTTCCCTCCATCTCCATTTCCACATTCCTTCCTCTCCCTATTTACTTGTCCTGACTTAATTCTCTGCCATTCTTGTGAGTTGAATTGGCTTATTCTTATTCTGTCATTGGAACAGTGGCAGAGCTGGCAGCAAGGCAAGTAGCAAAGACACATGGTGAAGAGAAGTGAAGAGGGGAAGAATGGGTGAAGAAGCTGGGTTTCAGTCTTGCCCAAAATGCAACCTAATCAGGAGCCAGAAGGCAGGGCAGGGCACAAAGGTTCCAAAAGCCAGAGTTACAGTGCAGGTAGCAGATCATGCTGTGCCTATGTCTGCAGAGGATGCCGTAGTCTGAGGTGCTTCCAGAGAGTCACTGTTTTCCTAGCCTGGTTATATAGAGCTTCAAGCCAAGGTGAGGGCAAAGAGCTGACCATCATCCACTTCCATGTTCTTGGCAGTTTTGGCATGACCTCCAGCACTTTCCAGTCATGCTGCACTGAGTGTTCAAGCAACCACAGGAGGAAAGTGTGGTGTGTGGCTGTGGGAAGCATATCTAATTTGTCCATTTAAGTTCCCTTAAATAAGTCTTCTCTTCTACAAAGCAAATCTCACTCTTTAGCAAAGCACGTGGACAAGCCTGGCTTCTCAGGCCCCTGGGAATACCAGCCAGGAGAGCAAACCCTTGCAGAATCTGCAGCTCCTGTGGACCTCAGCTGGTGGCTACTGTTATGCTTCCCAGGACTTGCCACATGACCTGTCTACTTGGGATTTCCAATCAGCAATGGACTATCTCATACTGGAGGGCTGATTAACTCATTTTCTTGCTACAGTGGTCCCATCCCAAAAGAATGACTGAGGAAAGTGACTCTCAAGCACAGAGAGTTGGCCGTTTCCCAGCTGCCATGTGGGAATATACAGAAAGCCTTTGAGGAGCCAGCTCAATAGACCTCGTGTACCTGTGCTGAAGTCCTGACAAGATGACTTCATATTTCCTGCCCCAAGGCTTTTTGAGCAATATGTATGTAAAAGCTGAAGCTGTAAAAGCATATTTTAAGACTCATCACTCCTATATGTAATCAGTGCCTTATTAGATTTCCAGCAATGCAAAGGGGCTAATAGTTAATTTGGAAGCTACCTGGAAGCAGCTTTTTCTTTTATGTTTGCCAGTGTTTTTCCATGTTGCTCTGTGTAACTAAATTAAGTGTTCTGATAACAGTGCTAAGAGCAGTGGAAAAGCCAACATATTAAATAAACTTGGCCACCTGTCATATTTTACATGCCATCTCTTGCTTACAGCCTATGGCTTTAAATGCCTGGCAGCTGAAGCTATGGCACAGAATAGAGAGTCCTTGGAATTCACTCTTCCTTGCTTCATCTGAATCTGAATTTGTCGACCTTTACTCTTATCTGTTCACCCAGACAAGAAACACAGAGCTTTTTGCACAGCTGATCTGCAGCCCAGATGGTTGGAAGCCTACTGAGACCAAAGGAGAAGAGTTGTTTAGAACTACCCTGAGAAATCTTTGAACCTCAGGACTGCAGGAAGACTTCAGTACAATGGCAGGGTACTACCACCATCCAATCCAGCCACTACTATGCCAAGAAAATCAGGAGAATTTTTGGTTTTTTGGGTTTTTGGGTGGGTTTTTTTGTTTGTTTTAGGGTTTTTTTTTTTTTGATTGCTAGGTCAATATTATTCTGAGCATATCTTGTTCACTGATGGATATTACGGAGTTAAAGCCATGTTTTCTTTTCCAGCTTCAGCTGTCAGTTGGAGGTAAGAAGTTGGCTTCCCAATTTGTCTGCTCCTGGAGCCTGGCAAAGCAAGGCAACGTATGTGACCAGATAGCCCAGAATAGGGCCTCAACTCATCTGCTGGCACTTGAGAGCAGGAGCAGGTATGGGCAACAAAGTGGTTCCTTGTTCAGAACAGAAATGTGTTTACTCTGACATAGGTGACACACCGTGGGTATTTACCATTTGTACCCATACTAACATCCCACTGTGTGTATGTATTCAGCAAGTCCAAAATCTAATTAAATCGACTGTGTTATTTAGAAGACATTTATTCCTACCTGGAGGTACTTGATTACTTTGTTGACAAGTGCTGTGGAAATGTTAGTCTATTAAGGAAGGTGAAGCAGAACCACTTACAGATCATAAAAGTTTAGTAGAGGGGTTGACCCCTGCATAGTTTGGTAACATCACCAGTATGAAGACACTGTTTCTGTCCTTCTGGTCCTCTGGAAATTCACCCTCTGTAGCTCCTTAAGGTCAGCAAAGTCACTGTGATCTGTGGAGCATATCCCATCAGGGTTTTACCTTCAGCCCCTCTGTGAGTGGCAGACACTGCCTGCTTATCCCTGCTCACAAAAACTCGGCTCAGCCTAGACTTCACAAAGCTCACTCCAGACTTTTGCTGGAATAGTTCTCTGAGCTGCAGGGGCCCCAGTGACATTTGCACCCTGTTTCGCTAAGCAGCAGTCATGGCTCCTACAGTCGGTCACATTGGGACACAAGTTTAGTTGTCAGCGAGTCAAATACAGTGGCTGTTGGATCATAATCACACTGGTGGTACAACCAGCAGCAAAATGTCACTTGACACAAGACTTCAGCCTCCTACAAGCATGATTTTCTCTATTTGTAGAAGGGCAAAGAGCTCAGCATGTACTTTTTATAAAGTCACAGGAAGCTACACAGAAAATAGTGGTCTTATAGAGAAGCATGTTATTGTTAGAGGGAGAAACAGCATCTGTTTTTTGAAAGAAAATTTTTAAAACCCTAAACTTAGTTCCATTTACTTTGGCTTTCTTGGCACACTCTGGGGTGTTTACCAGTGGGGACAAGAATTTACACTGTTCAGATGCCTCAGAGAAGTGACTGCACTAATCAAACCACCCAAAGTGTGATTACAGCAATGGCTTCCCCAGAGACTTGTGTTTTGGCTTTAAGTAAACAAATAGCCATCCAAGTAGGAGGAGGATGACTCAGATAAAATCACACAGATCTGTTATATATAGCAAACATTAAATACGCTTAAGATTCTCTGATACTTTAAACAGGATAGTTTAAATTATCACCCACTGAAACTCCATAGGTTCTAATTTAACAATTACAATAAAGTTAACATATTCATTTTTAGAATAAAAATAGTTCTGCTTCTTTTGATCTAGGCAAAATGGCCCATTTCAAAATAAAATGTTATTACTTTGGAGAAAAATAGCCTGAATTTCTTGCTAATATTTGCTGATTTCAGAAAACATAGCATTTGCTTATACCTAGAAAATAAAAGCATGCAGAGTTTGCCAGCTAACATCCTTCTTGCTTGTACAAACTCCAGTCCTCTGAGCTGTACTGGACCTCTAGGCTTTTCCGTGGGATGAAGGATTTCTGACAATGCCTACCTTTCAGACCCATGCAAACTATTCTTCAGGCACAGAGTAACCCATTCTTGAAATGTGCTTTTTCCTCACCTACCCTGACTCACAGGGCAGTGTAGTTGGTCAAAGCATGCAACAGCTCAAAGAAAGGACAGTCATGGAGCAATTTCCTTTTGTAAGTAATTTCATATAAGACTCTTTCCCACTATTTTATATCAGTGCAGAGATGTGTTTTTCGGTTCTGGTTATGTACACCAACAAATGACAGAAACACAGTGATGTACATTGGAATACACTTTTGCAATCTCAGCTACGTTTCTGGAAACTGAAATTCAGCAGCAGTTCCCTAGGAAATAACTGGAAAAGCACACTGAAACTGTGCTCCTTCTATCTGTCCTAACCTGCTTCATGTTTTCCTTAGTGTGTTCCCTCTGCAGTTTTGCAGGTAGAGGGAGGGACACTTGCAAGGAGCAGAAGTCACACTTCTTCCCCCTACCTCCATCAGTCCTGCAGGCACCATTTGCACAGTGAGCCAGGGAGTGCCTGGGGCTCAGAGGACAGCTGTGTTTGCCCTCTTCCCCTTCCTTATGCATGCATATAGTCACCTATATGCAAAAAGCATCCCCAAAGTCTTCAGGAACACACAGTCAACTAAGCTGGAGAGAAAGTAATAGGGAAGGAAAACAAGGCTTGCCTCAGGCAGGCACAAATACCAGTGCCACCCTCAGCCACAGGGAGACATCAATTCCCAAATGCGGGTTTCCTTCCCCAAATGCTGGGAGAGGGCCCTTGGACAAATGAGGTCAAGCCTGGGTCAGTGAAAGGAGGATATAGGTCTTTTAATGTGTAATGAGGCAGAACCTGAAAATCTACTGAAGGCAAAGGAAAAGCAGCCAGGTCAATAGGAAGTGTCAGATGCAGCCCTGAATCTGTAGATGCTATGAAAGGGGTGAAGCACGTTCAAGACCTGGACATAATAGGGACTCCATTAGCTAAATCCCAGTTTTCCTTTGCAATTTAGCAGAATTCCAAACCACAGCGCACTGAGCCACCCTGGGCATAGGGTCAGGAGAAACACCTCACTTGTCTTTGGGTCTCTGGTTTTGTACTATGGTCCTGGAGGTAGAAGAGCTGTTCAAAACTGCCTTGGACACGAGGGAAGGCTTTGGGCTTCCTCATGAACTCCCAGATCACATCCATTCCTGCCTGGGTGTCATTTGTGCACTCAGTCCTGACTGGGACAGCAGTCAGAAGAGGGCAGGGGCAAGTGAGTGAGGATTAACAACTCTTTGGCATTTCGGATAAATCCAGGCCTGCCTAATTATGCTGTAAGAGATTGAAGGTGAAAAGGCTGCATCTAGATGGTGTCATGCTGAAAGACCATGACTGACTCAGGAGAGGGCTTTGAGCTGGAAATCACCTGGGAGATCAGAATCAAAATCCACAGTTGTCTTGCAGCCTTCTCCAGAGTCTGGAGCTAGGCAGAAGCCAACTTTAGCATTAGTAAAATAAGTGTAGATAGTTATTTACTGCTTCATTGGCAATTTATGTGTTATTTTCTGATCCAAAAGAAATTAATAGGGCTGAAGCAAATGTGCCACTATAGCATCTTCCTGAGTAATAGTTACTAATGGCATGGTTCTTTGGTATCCCACTATAAATCCAAACAGTTCATGTTATAAATGGAAATGGTGAGTGACAACAGTCCTTTCATCTTTGCTTCACAGCATCTTTTAATCCTCACTAACAAAAAACTTGCTTTCCATTTTGTCATATTTCTTATAGAATCAATAAAGACAGGAGTCAGAATTCATCAAAATGTTAGGCACAAAGCCAGCTTTTCACAAATAATAAGCAACAGCAATAAATAATGATTGAATTTAGCATGTGTGAGAAGTATCAGACTTAACTGTGCCACAAAATCAAATTCTTTATCTTAGAAAGCAAAGATAATATCAGTAGTGGCAGCTCAAATACACCCCTGCTGCCTCAGAGTGGCAGCCAGGCTTGGAAAGGCCCCTTCTAAGCACAGTGACACTGAGAGAACATGGTGATATGGTCACTGGCCTGTCACTGATGAGTGGACATCTTTCTGCAGTGACCCACTGCTCACATTTCCACCTCATCTGCTGAAGCACAGCTGGCCATTGCACCCTGCAAACCTACACCCAGGGATGCGATGCTCATCTTGTGTCACCTTGAGCAAACACTCCAAGAAACCCATGCAAAATCCAGCAATAATTGGAAAAAGATTAAAGGGAAGGACTGAAAGGTATTCCCTTGTCTTTTCCTTTCCCCTGGAGCCAGGTGAAGGTATGAAAAGGGTTGTTGCTCAGATTGCTGTGGCTTGAGCCAGCCAGTCCTGTAGCACTGAGTTATTTTAATTATCCATCTCTTTGAGGATTGTTTTAGATTTTACAGTCTTATTACTCCCACCGATGTAGGAAATTCAGAGGAAAGGGTGAAGACACTCTCTGTAATACAATCTGTCCGATTCTCAGCCCCTGGAGCCACAAATTTTGGAGAACACCTGCAACGTCTCAGGCAGAACAAGCTGTCCTAGAAGTGAACTGAGAGCTGCTAGAGGGGACTGAGAACCCCAGCTGAGTAAACCAAGCATAAAAGATTCATATGAGGAACAGCCCTTCCAGGGCCAGGATAGATACAAACTACACACTTCTTCTTCGTAATAGCCGAGAGCCAAAAATACTTCCATTCCTCACATCTACTGGCAAATCATAATCCAGCTTAATATTGACACCTAATGATAATAAACCACAGCTCTTTGTGATACTCCAAAACCATGCTGGCTCTGAGACACTGCTTCAGTCTGGAACTTCTGCATCTGTTAGATTTGAAGATATATGAGGAAAACTAAATATACCTTCTTCTTCTTCTTCTTCTTCTTCTTCTTCTTCTTCTTCTTCTTCTTCTTCTTCTTCTTCTTCTTCTTCTTCTTCTTCTTAAAATAGTTTTTATTACATCCCACATTTCCAAAGGGAATGTGGCTACAGAGAAACAACATCAAAGTCCTACAGGGATTGTAGAAAGCTGACATATGGAGAGCGGGCTTTCTTACTCTGAAGCGAAGATGACTTAAATTAAGTAATCAATTAAAGATATTTTGGCTAGACGTAGTAGCTCAGATACCAAAAGTAACAATGATATTCTTGCCTCTGCTCAGGGAGGATGATATTCTAAATGTCTAATTCCAAATTGAGTGAAGTTACCTGTTTGTACACAGTGCAGCAGCAGACTCCTGGGCAAATCATTACAACTGCCTGCAAGGCAGGTTGTGGAATGAGAACAAACTGTTATTTCAGACATCCCCATGTCAGACAGCTTTTCATCTGGTCTTGATTACAGAGGAGCAGATTCCCCCCTTGCATGCTTAGGTAATAGACAATAATGAGAGCTTTGCACCCCTGTGCCCTAGCCCTCCTCAGAACAAGCTGTGCAGGATGAGAGGTTAGCATCCTGCAAAAAGCTTGCCTTTTTATAGCAGGCATAGGTAGCAATATGGTTGGAATTTTGTTTCAGGAGGTAGTCTATTACACATGCAGGAATATTTCAAATGCAGACAGCTCTGCAGTTCAGGTCTTCTGAACTGCCTCTGAGGCTGTAGTGTGACATGGACTACATAATTACTATAATTACAAGAGAAAACAAAATGTAAAACTTCTATCTTACTCTTGCTGAGCCTCACCAATGCAGTTTGATCCAGTTTGTCTTTTCACGTTTCTCGAGTGGAAAAAATAATTATGGCCTAAGAAAGTCAGAACACACCAGTATTAGCTCCCTGCTAAAGCTGTGAAGAAGGGAGCATGAGAGGCTGGTCACAGAGCAGCCTGGAGCCTGTGGATTGTGTCTTCACTAGTCCTAACCACAGCTTGAAGTGTCTTCAAGCTGCAGCCCATAAACCATGGCACCTGGCTCAGGGGCAGATCCCAAAGTGTGGCAGAGCTCAGCACCTTCTCTACTGCTCACTTACTCTTACCCAAGAGGGAGCAGGTTGCTGGACCACAGATCATCTGCATCTGGCATACAGGACCAGAGGATAGGAGAGGCTGCAGTGGAGCTACAAATGCATGAATTCAGCAATGGGACACCAGAGACAATTGCAGGAGCCTCACAGCACATTATATTTAGCAAATCCTCTAGGGTGGTTTATAGTCCTGCAAGTCCACAATAAGAAGCACAATAGAAAAAATGTGATGGTAAAATGTGTTATGCAAACTATTTGAGGAAAAACGTACCAAGAGATTGGGACTGCAACTCCAAAGGATGCGTACTTGACCAGAAGTGGGATTATATAGGTGTGGAAGGGCAACCTCCCTTTACACCAGTGGAAAGAGCAAGTGCAGTCTAGCCCTCTGTGAAAAACACAAACCCGTGGCACAGAAGTCAAGGAGAAAGTTAAATGTCCTGATGTGAGGGTCTCTGATGGACTGCTATCTTTGCTGCTAAACTCTGGCTCTTGATACCCTTCAGTGATTCATTCTTTATGAAATTACCTGACTTTTACTGAGACATCTTATAGTTATGGGATGCAGACTTCAAAGCTTACAGTGAACTGTCAAAGGCTTGGAGAAGAAAAAAAATATGAAATCCAGGATTGTCAAATCAGCTATTCTAAAAACAACCAACATATTAAGTCCACACTTGTCCATAGGAAAAGTTGGTTATTTCAAGGCAATATATATATTTAGTGCATGCAGTTTGATTTCTCCAGGCTGACTTTATGCACTTAAAACTTTTCTTGAGACCCTGGAGAGTTTCCCCAGGCATTAGACAGTACAGAATAGGCAGCTGAGATCTTTCTTTGGGATTCTAGGAATCTAAATGGTACAGACTCTGCATGACACACAGCTGTGTGAGATTTACCTCTGGGATATTTGAAGAACTCAGAGGACCAGCTCTAAAGCAACCATGATGCTCTCCAGGGCTAACTGGGGACTACTGCAGCCCTGGTGAAGCTCAGTTCTTCATCATCTGCAGGGATGGAAGATTGGACAGTGCTGCCCCTTTACACCTGTGGCACAGCCTTTTACTACCCTAAATCTTGTCTGTCAACTGCATTTATTTACGATCGACCATCAGCTTCTTTCCTTGTGCCTTCAGAACAGTTTTCTGGTTTATTGAGTCATTGTGAGTCTGTATCAGGGGTTAAGTACTGAGCTCTGTGTTCCAAGTGTTTGCTTCACAGGAATTAATTTAAAATGCAGTGCACTGACAGGTGTTTTTAGATTCCCTCCTTGGGTAAGATTTAAATGGCAGTTTGGGAAAGGTGTGTACCTCCAGGCAGCTCAAAGCAATTGTTATTTTGTCTTGAAGCAAAACATCCTATCACCTTAAGTCATGTGTGCATTAAACAAGGAGTCATTTAATGATATCTCTGGGTGAACAAGATATCCCTGTCTGAAGTCTACCTGGCTGGAGATAACAATAGTCGTAAGGGGAGAAATTCCCTGTGCTGCCAGCACTACAGCACCTAGATGTGGGGACCAACATCTAAAACTAGAGATGCCTCCTTGTCCTTTTCACACAGAAGACAGGCTGTTACCAAAACACAGGGAATGGAAAAAAACCTGATACCAGATACCTGATGGAGTCACAGGTGCTAAACAGGTGCATAATGTAGCAGCTTGTGGAGACAGCAAGGAAAAGAAATGGACGCAGCCAAAGGTGCCACAAGATGGCCAAGAAGCATGCAGGGAGGGGGGCCCGCTGGGGGGCACTGGAAGCTGGGGTTATGCCCTCCAGACTTGCTCACAGCCTGCTGGGAAGATTTGTCTTCAGACAGGAGGGACAGTTGTCAAAGATCCCAAAGCAGAAATGTCTGAACATCCAGGGAGCTCTGTACATCTTTCATGGACCAGTGAGTCCCTTTCTGCCTCTCCTCTCTCCTCACACCATCACAACCTCCCTCTCATTGCATCTCCTAGAGCTGCTCTCTCTTCTGTACTGGCCCTCTCCTTGTTATTGCTTCTTCACTTACTTCTCTAACTGTTTCAATTCCCCTAAGTAAGGCAACATGGGTGTTTTTTTGCTGCAAATTCATTGTGATCTGCACCCTTTAGTACTGCCTCTCTTGCTCATGGCATGAGCTTCATTTCAGGTAGCATCTGATATTCCCTGTCACTAGGGAGAAAAAGGCATTTCTAGGAGGAAATTATTTTTATGATGTCTAGCAGACACCTGGCTGCCTTTTTCTAAACCCATGAGGCTGAGCAGGGCTGTCTGCCATTCTCAGGTTGTATGCATAGAGCGGAAGAATCCTTCAGGTTTACTGTTTCATCAGCCTCATGACAAACATGCTTAATAACACACTTCTGTTACACAGAAGTGTGTAAAATGTGTGAAAGTGTAATGTAATGTGTGAAACATTAACTAGACTTCCTTTTTTTCAAAGCACTTTTGCGAACACTCCAACCCACTAATCCTTATGGTGGTTAACTAGCTCTCTCCCTAGCAGGGCCATTGCAGAGAGATGCAGTGATGGAAAGATTCATGGAGCCACAGAGAGAGAGCAAAAGGAAGAAGTCTGACTGCACATTTTAATGACTCTACAGCTTCCAAGCCTCTGCTCCCAGTACCACTGATACATTTTTACTCAACAATTTTTCCATGCAAAACTTGTAATGGAAAAGAATCCCAGAGCCAGGTTCCCTACTTTTTCTTCCTTTTCTCAGGGTTTCTGAAGTCTTCAGTCTTTTCTACACAATGCCAGAACTGGGCAGAAGTTCTGAAGAGGTTCCCTTTCTATTTTGTGTGGTACAGCTACAAAGGATAATTAGTACTGTCTTCAACTACCTATGGGAGACTGCAGAGAAGACAGAGCCAGATTATTCTCAAATGTGCACAGTAGGAGCAAAAGAAATGGATACAACATGTAACATATGAAATTCTGACCCAATATAGAGGAAAAGTTTTTTAATGAGGATTTGGGTTGCACAGAGGTGGCAGAACCTCCGGGTTTGAAGACTTTCAAAAGCTGACAGGACAAGGCACTGAATAACCAGCTTTCATGGGAGATGCTTCAAGCAGGAGGTTGGGTTATGGACCTCCGGATGTCCCAGAGGTCACTTCCAGCTTTCCTGATTCTTTAGAAATACTCCCATTCATATAGTCCCTACAGGAGGAAAGCTTCCCAGTAGATTCTCAGTGAGAAGTTCCAGAGGTCGTGGGAGTATCCATGTTATGCGGACAGTGCAGGAGAGATGCCTTCACATTAAGCACTCAGAAGCCACACCAGATACCAGGAACCATTTAATTGTGGGACTGTAACACAGGCTAATTTGAATTGCTTCTTTTCCAAAACTGTAGTTCAGCTCGGGCCTCTTTTTGTCCCTACTGGCAGCAAGTACAAACTATACCAGTACAGGGTGGTTTACAGCGTGAAGTCAACCACTTTAAAATGACCATGCATTACTGATAAAAGGCTTAGAGGTAAATGTGGAACTTGTAGGCAAGTCAATCTAAGCTCTCCTGCATTTTGAAAAGGTGCTGTATTTATGACAAGACTGAAACTAGTTGTTTCTTGCCTCAGAGACAACATCAGTTCTTTGTAGATTTTGAATTAGCTGAAAAATGTCTATGATCGTTGTTAGAAGCCCATTTCATTCCACCTCCCCTGCTGAGCTTGCCACCCCTGGCCTCAAGCAAGGCTACCTGAGAATCACAGGAGCTCACTGCTTTGAAGATGCTATTAGAGAGATTTCTCTATGAGTATATCACTGCCAAGTGTCAAACACCCAGTTAGGACTATTTTACAGCTCTAACAGTGCTTGCATTTCTTTACTGCCAAGTATCACAGTAAAAATTAGAGAGAGAAGCAATAACAAATTAGTCTACATAGGGTTCTTTCTAGTTCTCATTGTTTAAGTGTGGTTTCTTCAAATAATAAGCACAGTCAGATTTCTGAGGATAATCCGTGCTGGCCTGGTTTATTTAAATTGATTAGAAGGGAAATATTGCTGTTACCTTCAATGGAAGGTAAAACTGAAGACCTTGAAAATCCCACCTACAGCAAAAATAGATACAGCAGATTGTTAATTTATTACTGAATTCAAAACAGAGGGGCAGGGCTGGGCCAGAGCAGAACTGAGAGAAGAGTTTCTTTGTATAGTTGCTGGGCAGATATGTCAAGAGATGTATTTGTACTAATTAGATTTACTCAATTATACTTTTGTATTTAGGCAGGTTTTTATGTCAGAAAATTATCTATGTAGCTTAGATTGGATATTATTTATTTCTTTTCGCGATGACTTTCATATTGTCTAGGTATTAGGTATCAGACAGAAGTCTTCATGTCATTTGTGTGATATTTACTGTGAGATTTTCCTCAGCTGAGAGAAGTTTGTTGCATCCTGTAGCAGTACAGGGAAGTACAGCAGTAAACAATGAAATGTTTATAAATATTCTAGATGGACTAATATGATGGTTGCATTAATTTGATGAAGATTGGACAACTGCATGCAGACAAAAAAGCTAGGTTGATATTCTGTGAACATTGCAATTTTTCTTACACTTGCAGACTATGACAGGAGGTTTGAATCTATTACTGATTACCAGATTCATAATTAATTTTTTATTAGTTTCATTAATTAGTACTGAATTAATCCAATATTCTACTGAAATGAGAACATTCACAAGTCTGGAAGCAATACAGTTTGATATTTTTAAACTAGCAACTGAGAGATAAATTTTATTGTATATATTACAGATACTCTACTAGTTCCATGAACAAACTTGCAGAATTGAATCATCTCCACAGGAAAGCTATCACCAGCATCAGATACAGTTCAGAATTACCTTCTTTTGTGAAGAAACCTGCTACAAAAGTCCCTCCTGCAAAGCCTTTGTGAAAAGTTATGTAAAAAATGCAATTATGTAGGCCCTCTTCCTTCACCATGAGCTTCACCCTATTCATTTTAGAATATGCATCCTGCTAAGGGTTTCAGCAAGGCTTGGGATTGTCTCTCTGCCCCGTGTATTTGTGTGCTCCCTTTTGGATCTGTATCCAAATTTTGTTTCAAGTAATTTAAGGGTATTTAATTTCTTTTCCTTCAGATTAATATAACAAACAGCCAAAAATGTCTTCAGAAAGGCTGAGATGCAGGGTTTAATCTTGTTTGAACTATTTTATGTCAAGGAAAATTTTCATTGTTTCTTACCCTCCAAATTGTATTCTTCAAAGAATTTCTAAGGATTTATCTATGGATTATTAAAGTGGGATCTATCCTGCGCAGAAAACCAAATTGCAAAAAGTATCTCTCAATCCCTATCCTTATCCTTGCTAAATGTGAAAGCTCTCCACATGTCAATTTAGCTTAAGAAGTATTAAAAGAACCATTTTCTACCGTATAGTTTCCCCAAAATCTGTCAGTATTTGTTCTGAAAATAATGCTCTTCCATGTGTCAGAATGGCATTGGCATCCTTTCACACATAATGGGGTTACAAATAGGATCAGTAAATACATCAGTGCTGTAAATATGTCAGTGCTGTTTTGATAAGAAGTCGGTCATGGGACATACAGTATTTACTTTCTATGCACAAAACACTGGTGTGCACAGCCCCTCGTTGGTTCAGCCCATAAACATAAGGGATTCACATTTTACATTGCACAACAAGAAGTTATAATAAAGACAATTAAGAATGAAAAAACCTGTTAGCCTGAGCTCACTCACAATCAATCAGATATGTAAGACAACAAATGGGACAATGTTGAAGCTTTATGAGGAAATATTGTATTTACAAAATTGCAGGCTGTTTTGGGGTCCATCTGGGTGGCATTTGGCAGTGTAACTCAGATTAATGAGTACTTTGCCAATATATTGCCAAAACCTATTTACAGAGTAAAATGGTTATCACAAGCAATTATCAGCTTCTGAAACCATTGAAATGAGAGTTCCAGCCACCAATTTGAAGATCTTTCCATGTAATTAAAGACTTATGCATATTCTTTCAGTGCAGGCTGTAATTAATATGGCAAATTAAGAGTGTTTAGATATGTATTACATGCAAGTGAGCTAGCTGATAATCCGATTAGTTAAGCAGTGGTTTTCCTCTGTGGTTTACAGATCCCTGAGGATCAAGGATCTACTTCTAAAGAATTTGGAAAGGACAGCTGTGGGAGCATCTCGTATTACACCAAGCCAATACAATTCCAAAGCAATTACTGCAATGAGCTTCCTGACTGTCCCCTCTGTGAGCTCTGCTGCCTTTCAGGTGCCAGAGCAGACAAACAACTGGGGAGCTGTAGGGCAGGTCAGTTCAGCTCCCTTTCCCACCTGGAAAGAAAATTAACTTTCCAATGGAAACAACTTCCATATATCACTACAAAAATAAAACAAAACAAACAAAAAATCAACCAAACAAAAAACCCAAACCAAACAAAACAAAAAAACCTAAATAAGACTTTGCTCTGCTCTGTGGAAAATATTGAGATTCCCCAAGACAAAATAGCTACAAACTGCTTTATACCAAGCCTTCTCCTGTCTCAGGAGATCTGTAGTAATAAAATAAAAATCAGTAAATTATGAGAACTAAAATAACTAGCATGTTATTACTACAGTAATTTTACTACAAAAATACTTTCCAAAAATGGAAAATGTGCCTTTGACTGCCACAAAAATACATTTTGTCTCATCATCTCCTTGGAGGTATGCCTCTGCTTTGCAAGATCAGATGCTCAGTTCTGAGCAACAATATACTCCAAAGTAATCTAGCACTGCAGAAACTGAAAGCACATAAGAGATTCATCAGAATGCAAGAGCAATCATTCTGCCAAATAAGCCCTATCCCAGGTCAGCAAACAGCACATATCACAGTGTACCCAGCAAAGAACACATGATGATATCATAGGCCTGAATTCAACCTTTCCACCCTTCACAAAATTTATTATAAGCAGTCAAAGAGGAAATATAGACCAAAAGACAAATACACCAGTTCTAAGGCTTTGCAAGGCCTTAGTTTAAGTGTTAGAAATCTGCATCCAGTGACACACTGGATAAAGTGGTAAGTTGTTATTTCATCATGACACTTTTGAAAGCCCACTTGTCATAACACAGAGCAAATTATGAATACTTGAAATGGGAGTCTTAAACATCAATGGAGTCCCAAACAACAATGGGAGTTTCAAACATCTGTTTGAGATGCAAATTCTTAAATCTCAGACATTTATTTACATGCTTCGGAGAGATGGGTAGAAACGTTCTCCCACCTACATACAGAATTTTTGGAGATTATCCCTTTGGATAGGGTGTAGTTCCTCATTCAATAAGAGCTTTCCACTTCCAGAAAATTTCAGATTCTTGGGCTTCCTGTTGTATCCAGAGGAAAACAACTGCAGTTTGGGTGGAAATGAAAAATTGTGTTTGCCGCTTAAGTGACCTCCAGGCTAGAATGAGTTGTGGGGGTTAGAGCTGCATCCTGTTCTTCATATAGTCAAAGAAGTTTGTAATGGAACTGGTCATTCTTTGCTTTGATTCCTCCTTTTTATCCTGAATTTGGGTCACTGTAATGCTATATGACAGAAAAGTTCTGAATGACTGAATAAGAGATGTGTTTGTTAATAACCTTGCCACAAATTCAAATTTGCACAGGGAGAAAGGATCAAACATGGGAAAGTCAGGGTTACAGTGCAAAGGCACAGATGAGAAGGCCAGTGTCCCTCTCTTTTCCTCCCACACATGACAAATCTCTCACTTTGTTCTCCAGACACTGACTGACCCCTCCACTTCTTGCTCTTTAACATGTTCCCATTAGGGGTATCCCCTCATCTCTGAAGTTTTAATTTGTTCTTTCATCTCAAACTATATTCTTCTTACACAATGTGGTAGTGTCATATCTCATGGAAGTCCTGGCATTAATGCACTTGAAAACACATGGGGCTTTAGCTGTCTTTTATAGGAAGAATTTTTTGCACCATAACTTATTCCAGCTTCCAGACTGCTTTTCATTGACATTAGAGCTGCTTAAAGGCCCTTATATCATCAAAGTAATGTAAAAGGTCTTTTTTATAAATAATTATTAGCTCTTCTGTTTCATTGGTGTCTCTCCATCCAATTCTAAATGATATATCTTGCAAAATCAGTTCCTGGAGAAGACTGGTTATGTAATCATTAAACATAAGCAGTATAAAATTCCTTATATTAAAACAAAAGCTTGCATTCTGAAAAACACCACAGACATGCTGGTATGTGCTAAAAAGACAAAATTACTTGTGTGGATAAGACCTTATATATTCCTGGAGCTGATACCTTGCTGCTGCCAGTCCTTGAGTGTCATAGGTTTAATATAACACAATAGAAATAGTTTTACCTGTTTGCTATGAAATTGCACCTGAAGTGTGTTCAGACTAAGTGCTTGTTCTTGATCATTACTATATCCATAAAAACTCATTTACTCGTGAACATAAGGTTTATATAGGGAACAACTACTGAATCCAAAACTTCTGCGATGGTAAATGTAACTATTTTTTGCCTTTGACTACTCTGTGAGCTGTTACAATTCAGGTTGCAGCTCCTCTTTTCCCTTAGATGTCTTCCCTCTCCCTTCCCCCTTTTCCCATATGCATTTTGAGCTGACCTTGGTGAGCACTTCAGTAACATTGTGATGTCATAATGATGCAAACCCTTGTTATCCTTGTTCTCTCCCATCCTTGTTGGGACATACCTAGATTTATGATAGCTGTGTCTTGGCTTACAAAACCAAGTCAGCTGGGAATCATTTGAACAGTCTATGGCAATACTCCTGTCATTGCACTGCTCTGCAGAAGATGACTTTTAAAGGCAGAGAAGTCAATATGAATAATTGGTTACTGCTGTGATGCTGGACCTTGACAGAAGTGAAAATCCTAACCAAAATGGCATTCCCCATCACCTGGGAATTCTCTTAGTAGCAAAAGCAAAACACCTCAGTAATGTGCAGCTTACACACCAGAGAGTCCAGTATACCTTCACCCTCTATAAACATCTTTTTATAGACACCATTAGTCCCTATGCACCATAAATATTCAAGGACTACTGTTTTACTGAATTCATGTCTTGAAATGCAGTGTCAGGAAGTTTGATACCAAAGTATGATATTGTTTACTTCCAGAAATTATTTTCTGATAATGTTTTATCACGTACAGTTAAAATAAATCACTTTTAAAAAATCTAATTTCTACAAAAAACACAAAATGCTGAATTAGTTTGAGTTAATGGAGGGGAAAATAGCACAGGGTTTTTTTCTGTGGATTCCAGATTCACATCACCTCCATTGTCTAAATTTTCTAGATCAGCCTATGTAGTCTTGTAGTAGGCAAATTCATATAGTCCCCAAGTACTGGAGTGAGATAGTGGAGGATAAGATGGGAGAGACAATTTGCTGTTCCTGCACATCTTAAAAACAGCAGCAGTTGTCTCAGGAAAATGGCACAAAGGATCTAGCCATAGAAAATCAAATTTAAAAAAAACTCTTAAAATCTAAACACACTGAGTGTGAATTGTCAGCTACAAAAATTTGGTGAGTAATTTGGAGTAAAAAAAAGGTTGTTCCATTGTTTCCTAGAAACAGTTACTGGCTTTGTGCACAGAGTGTGGCTTTGTGTGTGACCTTGAAGATCAGCAGCCTTTGGGACTGCAAGGAACATGCCCAAGACCAGACTGTACAAATGTTATCCAGAACCTTAACCACAGAAAGAGCTATAAAATAATCAGATGTATTGGAGAATTCCAGTCTTCTAAAGAGCTGCCCAGAAATCCAGCTAGGGGGTATTCAGATGAACTTATCCCAGAATACCTCCTCAACATCCTCAGAAGACAGGCAGCTTCAAATGAAACATGACCCAAGCAGAAATGCACTGCATTTAAATATGAAAAATCAACAGTCATGTCCTTCCTTCCAGTGTGTCAGATTGAAAGTTTTCATCTTCTCCCCTTGGAAAGGAGCCTGCAAATTCTCTAAAAAGAATGTTCTTGATAATAATCCATATTTAATGAAACTGTACAGTGGTTATATGACCAATGCTGATTTCATAAAGAACCTAATTTAGACTTCATAAAGTACATAGTGTTTGTGTTGGAAAAGCTTGAACATGTTTTACTAGGTCTGAACCAACAGTCTTATTGGCAAGAGATAAATGCTTCAGACAATTTGGTGCTAGTATTTCAAGTCTCTACAGAAAAAAGAAAAGCAAACGTACCAAGAGAAATACTGAACAAAAATTAATTGGATGTAGTTCTACTTCTTCAGATACTGTTCTGAACAGTAGATTAATGTACTATTTTAATCACTCAACTCTGTACATTAGTTTCAGACAGTAAATCAGTCAGTATAGATCAGTAGTGGACTCATTTTTTAAAAAGACAAACAGTACTGGATAAGCAACCAAAACAAGCCTTTTACTGCATATAATTCATGTTCTACAAAGGTGGGCTAAATCCTCATCAACCAAGGAGATAGCTAACCAGGAGAAAAATAGTAAAAGGAAACACCACTACAGAACCACAAATATTTCACAATATATTACATAGAAAAGTTATTGTTGGCTGTGATCCCGCACTCCGAGAGGATGTATGGAGGTTGCTTTGTCACTACATCTTGGAAATGAATTTTTCTTGTTCCAGGTGGCTGGCTGTCTTGCAGAGTTGGTTTTCAGATGCTTACTGCTCAGATGAATATCTGAGATAGAGCCAGAACTTATCACTTGTGGGGCTAGCTGTAAATAATGTAAATAAAGGTCACACTATGTGTGGTCAGATGTGTGGCCAAATGAAATATGGCTATGTCTAGGGAAGACCTATATGAACAGAGAATCAGGTGCTGAGATCAGCCTAGCATAATTTATGCCAGTCAGTAAGTCTTCCACCTAAAACTGTCTGGTTTGGATTTTCAGCACATAAACACAGCCAGTTTAAAGTGCCTTGATTTAGTGGGCCACTCAGAGGTACAAACCTAAATCAGGTCTCAGAGTCTCAAACCCAAGTGAGTTAGAGATTCCAGTATGTGTCCCCCTCACCTGGCAAAAACATAGCTATAATTTAGCATGGAGACAGCAAAGCAGGGCCTGACATGGATATGGACATGTTTGGCTTTTATCTGAGTTCAGGATAATACACAGAAAACAATCTGTCATGACCAAACCCATGTTGTGGTGGCATTAGGGGAGTGCCATGCCAGGCAGTGCTGCAGCACAGTCATGTGCAGGCTGCAGAGAGGGCACTTTCTTATCTCTAGCATTTATCAGCAAGGAAGTTATACAGATTACATGTACACAATATAAGTCACACTTACACTGGGTTAAAGCTCAGCAGAACACGAACAGAAGTGCTGCTGGCACGTGGGGAAGCTTGAGCAGACCCAGTGAAGTTCCCTTTCATTGAAGATATGCAGCCACAATCAGTGAGTCAGCCTGCAAGTCAAATCTCCTGGAGGGGATTTTTGCAGAAGATAAACTCTCCCAAAGCCTCTTCCACCACCCCAGGGGTAGGGAAATTTCTGTTGCAGCTGAGTAGCCACCTCCAGCTCTACTAATAGCAATATATCTCAAGACTTTTGTAAGCCACAGCATATCATCTTGAAATAAAGAAAACCAAGAAGGCATGATAAAAATATCAGCATTGTTTGGATAGTGAGAAAAACTGAGAGGCTGAAAGACTTGACCACTTTGTGTAATAGCTTTAGTGGAAGAAAATACCAGGAAGTAGTGAAGAAGAGAGTAAAAGCAACCTGTGCATCTCCTAAATGGATAAGGGTGAGAACCAACAATTTTGCCTTATGGATTTTGCAACTGGAATGCCAGGACACTGTCAGCATCTTTCAGAAATGAGATCTTGTCTGTGTTGTAAGGCTTTGTGCTATGTTTTCAGTTTTTACCCAAATGCAGACATTTGCTTGTAAATACATGGGTCACTAGATTGAACAACTATCTGTATGATGTCATGATGATGTCATTTTTCATTTTAAATAAAAAAGATTGTGAAAAATACTTTGGTTTTACCAAGAACAAGCAACAAAATATAAAATGCTAATTTCCACACAGCTTTAATTCCTACAGGTATATGTATCATTTTGACTAACCGTACTCAAAAGTAAGTCTCCCAAAAATACGTTTAAAAACATCTTCCAGGCAAGACCTGAAAAATCACTATGCATTTGAATGGCATATGCAGTTGTGTCTTCTGGTATCAGATCCTCCCTGTGAAGCAAAGATTTTTTCAGACTGTTATTTTGCTTCTGGGTTGCTCATATGTACTGAAGTATGGGGACAAAAAGACTTTGCATATGTTTAATAGGAAAACATTCTGGATTCAGACTAGTGCCTTGCCAGTCACAGAGCAACAAGTTGCCCCCGGGGTCCACTGGGGTTTTGTTGCATTTTTAATGAACAATGAAATAATTTTAAAGTGTCCTGAGAAGACTTAAGATGAAAATTATACTGAATTGGAAAAGCCACAAAAAAGAAGCCTCAAAAGCACTGGAGAAAATGCCTTGCAGTAAGCAACTTAAAGGGATCAAATTATTTAGTTTATCAGAAAAGAGTTACACAAGAACTAGGGGAGCCTTTAATTTAGCAGCAGAAGCATAAGAATCAATGTCTCAAATCTGAGACTAGGCAAATCCAAAATAAGGCCTATTTTGATGTCTAAAATAGGATGTAAGCAAAATTTAAGTTTGTAAGGCAAAAAAAAAAAAAAA